>APFE031028536.1:0-85303 GCA_000404065.3 Pinus taeda | reverse complement strand
GTTGAAAAGTGTGCAACAAGAAATTCTTGTTGAGAATGCAACAAGATGATGGAGCTTAGTGGAAAGGAGTCGCCTTCACTAAGTGGGCCTGCAGGCTATTTTTGGCGCAAGTCTATTTTTAGAGTATGTCTATTTTTAGACATATGGATCATGTCTATGTATTGCAGGTTGCTGTTTATGGATGATTGATCAAGTTGGGAAAAATAGATGGACTTCTATTTTTAGATCACAGCGGAGTGACTGCTCAGTCTAAATATAGAACAGTCAAATATTATTAGCTCATAATAATATTAGACTATAAACTTTGTCTTATTCTCTTGGAGCACTTCAGGATGAGCTACGGATGTGGTACATGCAGATCCCAGAAGGAAATCCGTGGTTCTTATGGGTTGTTTAATATTTGCATGCATGGCTTTAGTTAGAACTCAAGTGAGTTGAGTTTAGTGGACTGGAGGTGCAGTTGATGGAGTTGTGTTCAGTTTAGCTTTGTTAAACTGGTTGTATTTAGTCTAACTGGGGAATAGACTAGAGATGAGTTGGTTGAATTAGTTATTAATTAATTCACAAGTTATTAACTCATAATACAACTAATGAATACATCAGTTAACTCAGTTGCATGTCAGTGCATGTTCAGTTCAGCAGGGACAGGTGTTAGAGAATCAGATTGCTATCAGTTGTGACTATAGTTGGGCACCAGATCTTGCACAAATCAGGGGATTGAGTATGCCAATGAGTTTGCCCACATTGTAGCTTTTTCTCACGTGATTTAGCCAAGGAAAGACGTGTTTGCCTTGGAATTATCACCGGTTCTTGTGCAGGTATTGAGCAGCGGAGGCAGGCAAGCAGCGGAAGAGATTTGAGCCAGTGATTGATTCAGATCTGAGCTGTATTGTGTGTAACAGGTGGAGCTGGTACTGGATTGTTTGTGATAAGCATTGTACTTTGTAATGTTACATGACTCAATCATTAATATACAGATAGTTGGGGTTTTTAGCGAGATGCTTTCCCCGGGATACATACTGTGTTAATGTGTGAATGCTCTTGATGTTTTATTGTTATTGATGCTGCTATATTGATGATCAACGTAGAGGAGCTTATGTATTGTGTATGTTTTCCGCAATAGTACATGATCAGGATAATCTCTGTTGAATATGTGTTAAATTATTCAAAATTTCTACACTAAAACAATCCTTGAATATAAAGCACAAGTCATGAAATTTTTTAGATATTCTACGCATCTAAATATTGTAGCCCTCAAGGTAAACAAGTTTTTGAATGGATTGAATCCTATTATAAAGGAAAAGGTGCACATTTTGAGGCCTACTACGTTGCATGAGGTAGTGCAACAAGCAATTATAGTCGAGGAAGAATTATTGGGAAACAAAGTGGGGGGATAAAACCCCAAATCTATCATTCCATGGGAAACCTCCTCGAAGAGGAGGCCAATATGTAAGACATAAGTCAGGTGGTTCACATCATTAGGGATTTCAAAAGAATCATACTTTTAAGAACCAAAGAAATAACCCAAGGCAACATCTTCAACAAAGTAATGCTCGCACTCAAGAATCGCCTAATAAAAGGGTCAAATTTATGAAAACTACTCCCACTAATCGATGTTGGACTTGTGGAGGACCTCATTATGAGCGAGATTTCCCTGGAAATAAGATAGAAGCACAATCAAAGTAGGAACAAGCCACTGTTAGAGATATGGGCAGAGCCCAGAGGATTCATGCAGTTGTGCAAAATTACCAGATCGAGCATCAGCCTATAGTGCTTGAAGCATCGGGTAAGATAGATGGTATGGTTGTTACTATTTTGATTGACCCTAGCGCAATTGAAAGTTTTATTTCTCCTCATTATTTATTGAAATTTAAATTGGTGGCAATAGAGAAAAATGATTTTGATCAAGTTCATATGGCCTAAGGTCGATCTCAAAAGGTTGAATGCTTAGTGCAAGAGTGCCCTTTAGACTTGGGAGTGTGTGTCACAAATATGAATCTTTATGTGATGCCACTTGGTCACTATGATGTGATAATTGGGATGGACTTGCTTGAAGCCCATTGGGTTGTGCTTAGTTGTCGAAGCAAAACACTTCATTTTTTGAGTGATGAGGGCCAATCTATGGTTATCCATGGGGAAAGGAGACCGTTTCTTTAAGACTTATCTCATTCTTGTAGATGAAGAGAAGTCTTAGGAAAATATGTCAGATGTATGTTGTAATGACTTTAATTAAGGAAGAGCTTTCATCCTTTGAACAATATCCTTTCCTTTCAGAATTCTCCGATCTCTTTCTAGAGGAATTGCCTGGTTTACCTCCAAAGCGGGAGATTGACTTCTCCATAGAGCTAAAGCCTGGTACTAAACCTATATTCAAGCTCCCTACCGAATGTCCATTGTTGAACTTCGTGAGTTACAAGTGCAACTTCAAGACTTATTGGACAGGGGTATGATTAGACCTAGTGTTTCACCTTGGGGAGCTCCAGTGATATTTGTAAAGAAGAAGGATGGATCCCTTTGGCTCTGTGTTGACTACAAGAAATTTATTTGAGTAACTATTAGAAATCAATATCCTTTGCCTCGCATTGATGATCTATTTGATAAAATGAAGGGAGCCACTATATTCTCCAAGATCGACCTTCAATCTGGATATCATCAGCTCAGAGTTAAAGAAGAGGATATTTCCAAAACTGATTTTTGAACTCATTTTCATCATTATGAGTTCGTGGTTGTTCCCTTTGGGTTATCTAATGCCCCGGGAGTGTTTATGAGTCTAATGAATGGTGTATTTAGGAATTACTTGGACAATTTGTACAAGTTTTCCTCAATGACATCCTAATCTATTCAAATTCCCCAGAAGAGCATGAGCAACACCTGAGATCAGTGTTACAATGAATAAGAGAAAATAAAATTTATGCAAAAATTTCCAATTGTTCTTTTTTCCAATCAAAAATCCATTATCTTGGACACATTATCTCCAGTGAAGGCATTGTTATTGACTCAACAAAGATCGGTGCAATTTCAAAATGGCCAACACCCTCTAATGTGCATGAACTACGTAGCTTCATGGGTATGGCAGGATACTATCAGAGATTTGTGGAGGGGTTTTCAAAAATATCCAACTCTATCACTTCATTGCTTAGGAAGGGAGTACGATTTAACTGGACAAATGAGTGTGAGCAAGCATTTTCCAAGTTCAAACACTGTTTGACTACAACTCTGATACGTAAGATTCCAGATATTGATAGACCATACATAGTATGTATCGATGTATCAAAAGATGGATTGGGTGTAGTATTATCACAAGATGGTAGGATGATTGCATATGCATCGACGAAGTTAAGGACACAAGAGGAAAACTATGCAACCCATGATCTAGAACTAGCAGCAATAGTCATGCCTTACGGCTTTGGCGACATTATCTGGTGGGAAAGAAATTTGAATTGAAAACAAATCAGAGAGGTTTGCAACATATATTTACTCAAATTGATCTAAATGTTAGGCAAAGAAGGTGGTCAAAACTCCTAAGTGAATATGATTTTTACATAACTTACATCAAGGGTACATTGTACAAAGTAGTCGATTCACTTAGTCGAAGACCACGGATATTTTCAATAATTCCATTGAAGATTGATTTATGGGAGCACATCTTGAGGGTGCAAGATGTAGATAAATGGTGCAAGGAAGTTAAAGTTTCTCTTTCTGGGGAGGGGGCTTAGAAAAACAAGGTAGAAGGGTATTCTGCTGATGACAACGGTATGGTGAGATTCATTCAAAAGATTGTAGTTCCAGATTAGGATAGGCTTCTTGAGTTCATTTTGAAAGAATCTCACCATGCAACATATATGGCTCACCCAGGAGTCCAGAAGATGTATGTTGATTTAAAGAAAATTTTCTTTTGGGTAGGCATGAGGAAGGATGTAGCAAATTTTGTGGAAAAATGTTTAAAATTTCAGCTAATTAAAGTAGAACATGGTCATCTAGCAGGATTGTTGGAACCGCATAACATTCCTGAGTCCAAATGGGAAGAAATATCTATGGACTCTATTGTTGAACTACCTAAAACAACCAAAAGGCATAACTCCATTTTGGTGGTGGTAGATAAACTTACTAAGAGTGCCCATTTTATACCTATTAGAGATACTTACAAAGCATATGAAATAGCATAAGTATTTATCAAGGAGGTAGTTAGAATTCATGGTTTTCCTAAGAAAATCATATCAGATAGGGCCTCTATATTTACAGGAAGATTTTGGACTAGTTTCCAGGGAGCCCTTCAGACACAATTAAATTTCAATATAGCTTATCATCTGGAGACTGATGACCAAACTGAAAGAGTAAATCAAGTGTTAGAGGGCATGCTTAGAATGTACGTAATGGATCAACAATCTATGTGGGAATATTATCTTCCTCTAGTGGAGTTTTCTTACAGTAAAAATTATCACCGCTCCCTTGGTATGGGCACCTTATGAGTTATTGTATGGAAGACCATGCAGAACACCTTTAAGTTGGGATAGGTTAGATGAAAAAATCTCAGTAGGTCTTGAAATTCTTCAAGAAATGGATGAACAAGTGTGTCATATAAAGCAAAGATTAAAGAAGGCACAGGATAGATAGAAGAGCTATGTTGATATGAATAGAGTGGATCGTAGTTTTAAAGAAGGGGAATTTGTTTTTATTCGAGTAAAACCTCAGAAAATATCTATTAGGTTTAGGAAAGGATATAAGCTCTCTCCTTGATTTGTTGGGCATTTTGAGATCATCAAAAGGGTTGGACCTGTGGCATATCGTCTTGCTTTACTACCAATTTTTCACTGTATGGATGATGTATTTCATATTCTAATACTATGTAAGTATGTTCATTATCCTTCTCACATTTTATATTGGCATCAATTATAGGTAACAGACGAAGGAACTCTTAAGGCAGAACAAGTTTTAATTTTGGACCATCGCACTTGTCAACTCAGATGTTGCATGGTGGACCAAGTAAAGGTCCAATGGGACCTGTACAGTCCTAGTTTTGTGACTTGGGAAGATGCATCTTCTATGCATCTTGAGTTTCCTTTTTTCTTTAGTTAAACTTCAGGCCAAGATTACTCCAAGAGGGGAAGTATGTAGTGTCCTATTTTTATAGTTAGTTTTGTCACTCCTATCAGGCTTATATTATATATATTATATATAATATATATATTATATATATATTATATATTATATATATATATTATATAATATATTATTTATATATATATTATATTATATATATATATATATATATATTATATATATATATATTATATATATATATATATTGTATAGTGTTGATTACTTGATTAGGAATATGTTTTTCATGCAATTATATTTCCTTTTATGTTTATGTATGACAGATTGATCACTGGATTGGGGAACAATGTTTTATATAATTATTTTTCCTCTTATATGTGGCATCACTGATTATCTGTATTAGATGGTTTTGGTTAAGTAAAATGTTATACATATGCTTTTTTGTTTGTATCTGATTTATGAAGCAGGTGTATGACATGGATGGTGATCCAAGATTGAGACACATATACCCATGGATTCTCATTGTTTTGCGGAATATATGGTTAATTATTATTTATGGATGATACATGATTTGTGTGATTATATATGTTTAATATTGTACTAAGCAGGATGCGGTAGGGTACCTAGTCATTTTCCAACAAGGATGTTCAATTATGAATGATTGTGGAAGTCATTTCTTCAAAACCAAAATGACTGTGGAAGTCATGCACCATTCTGGGTAAAATGTGATTAAGTTAATTTCATTTATGAAATTCATTTGATTCCTTTGATCTATGAGATTGTAATGTGTGCAAAGCTTTGAACAAGGCCTTACCAACGAACCATCATATGGGAAAAAGCTCACAATCAGTACCATAAGGAGAAACCAAAGTTTCAAAGCACGGTAGATGAGAGGGCATGGAAATTAGGGCGTGGAGTCCTGAATATTTCAAAAGATCAAGTTGTGGAATCTTGGATCTTTGGAGTAGATCAATTTGTGGAGTCCTCAATCTACTAAGGCATGGAGATGCATGAAATAGGAGTGCGGACTCCTTATTCTCCAAAATAAAAAGACCACTCATGGATGAATTTCCTTAAATAAAATTTCATTCTCACAATTCTCGAATGAATTTCTAAAAATAGAAAGTCATGTCCAGCATCTCAAGCATGACTTTCCAAAAATAGTAAATCACTTTACATAAATTGGTAATCAAGGGGAGTTGAAGAAAAATGAATTAGCTTATCATTAATCAATCCTAATAGTTCAATCTTGATTGAATCCTCAATATTATTAATATTATTATTATCTTTTACAAGACTATGATATTATTATTTAAAAGATTACAAGTCATTTTATCTCCTCAATTTCAATTCCACAACATCTCCTTCATGTCTCTCTCTCTCTCTCTCTCTCTCTCTCTCTCTCTCTCTCTCTCTCTTTTAAATAATTCATTATACTCTATTTTATGTGCTCATCAAAGAATGGAATATTCCTTCTCACTCATTGAAAATATGTCATAAATTATTCCTCTTACGCTCTCTTTAATGCATATGTTACACTCTCCTTAACTAAGGCATGCATACCTCTCCTTAATGGCATAAGTTACACTCCTCTAAATGGAATCCAATGCATGCACATTACTCCCCCTTTATGATAAGAATTGGTTTCTCCTCCTATATATGAGTCTCATGTATTCTCACTTGGGGATTATGAGGCCAAGAGTGGAAGAGACTTGAGGAAAATAGTGAGAGGGAGAGATATGGATAGTAGCCAATTTCTTCCATAGTAAATCTGAAATTATTGATAAAATCCTAAGATCTCTAGCTATTGAGGTTTGTCATGAGTGGTATTGAGAGGAAGTGAAAATTTGCTTCCTTAGTTTGCCTTGCAAATCTTTGTACTATTGTCTTTTCGTACTGCTTGTGATATTTTATATCTCGGGTGTTCCAGGGGGAGAAGTAATTCCTGGATATGGTTGGGAGGCAAACCGGGTGGTTCACAATGAGTTGGTAAGGATATTAGAGTTGGAATATACTCTCATTGGAGCTGGAGCATACTCTCATTTTTTTGAGTTGTATAAATTCACTGCCAAGTATGTTGACAACATTATATTGTGTTTCTTTTTGTATTTCATTACATGGTTTTGCTTATTTGGTTGTTGACTAAAACTTAGATGTATATCAAATGTTGCACACTAAATGTTGAAGGAATTTTGCAATAACTGTAGTTTATTTTATGTAAGTTTTTTTTGGTATAGTTTCATTTCAAGTTGATTTACATCATGTCTTAATGGCTGAAGCATTCAAGTTGTCATGAGTTGTATGAAACATGTTAATAGCATAAAATTGGTTTTTTCTTCTCTTTTTACAACTGTAGATAAGTTTGCATGGTATATGTTTGACAAAACGGATAAATGTGATAGTATGAATTTGTTTTTGGTTGTGGTTTTAAATAATCGCATTTCTGGGCATTTATATTTCGATTTATTTTAACTTCAGGGGGTATCTGTACCATTCGTCCATGTCGCCACAACTTTGATTTCAAAAAACAAAGTTTAATAAACTTGTGACTACTTGTTTGATAGTTTAATAGCTAGCAGCTTGTTTTGTGACTGCTAACCATTGTTCAAAATTCCCAATGGTTGTCGCTACATCATTACAAGCTATTTGTAAAAATTCTTAAATATTTATAGTCATTATGTGCCTAAATTTTTGTATATGCAGCAATCAAGATGGATGATAGTTCTACTTATGTATTAGGTTCACTTCTTGGCATCACTGACAAAGAAAAAGAAATTATGTAATCTTAGATTCATGTTAGTTAATTTTGGTGAAATTGCCTTAAGGGTTATGGTTCTAAGTGTTTGACAAAATGCCTCAATGGCTATACATTTCATGCTTGCAAACTATTTGACATAATGCTTAAATGGTTGTAGCTAATTACATCTATGAATTGACTATAAAAATGACTAAGTAAATTTAGGATTTGCAACCAAGGTGTTTCTCAAAATATCTCAAAGAATAAGCATGATGATTCTATTGAATTAAAAATACATGGAAGGAAAATTGGTTAGGTGAAATGTTGTAATTGTTAGCTCCCGTATGAATTCATAATAATTGGAAACCACTCCTTTTAGAAGTTGAATTATCTTGTTTCCCTTGCCTTTGTTTTACTAAAGAATTCATGGGCATATTATCTAGAACAAAATCAATTTAGTCACTCTTAAACATGCTTAATTGCAATAGAATGAACAATTAGCTTATTGGAAATTGTGGTTTGTAAGGATTGATATTATTTATCCCACTAAAAACTCTATCATTTAAATGGATTTTAAGACTTATGGTTGTAAGTTTTTGATCTTGGGGAACCATGACCCTATAGCCTTAATGAGAAGTTTAATATTACCATGGGTTAGTTAGTTAGTAGAAATTAGTATGTAGTGTAAATAAGACCAATAAAAATAAAAATAAAAAATATAGATATATGACCTTGCATTAACTTTTACATATTAAAAATTTAAACTTCAAACGAATTTTGAGTCAACCTTAGTATAATATTGATGGTTCGTAAGGTGGGACCTTACAGAGAGAGAGAGAGAGAGAGAGAAGATACAAATTCAAGAAGAATAAATAAATTCTTAGCAGAATGGTTGAGTAAAGGATGACGAGATCCTATCATCATCAAGAAGAGGACTTGGTGGGAAAGAGGTTAGAGAAAAATTCCCCTCACTGGATAGAGACTCTCAGAAGTTCAAGAGACGAATTAAGAAGTTTCAAAATAGACAATGAGACAAAGTACGAACATAAGAAATATAAGAGTTGAATGCAATTATATTTCAAATTTTGTATATATGTAAAGATAAAATAAAAATGAGTGTTATGTGGAATTTACGATTGCAGAAAAAAAGTAATTTCCCTAAACCTAGTGCATTGGTCTAGAACAATAGAAGGCAAAGAATATAGAGTTTTCCAATTGTAGCTCTGAGTGCTATTTTTAGAACCTGCACATACAACTAAAAGGAGCCAAGGATACACAACATATGCATAGCATAATTCAATTACTATATTTGATGAATTAGAAAGGCATTGAAATACATGAATGTAAATGTAACACAACACATATAGGAAAACAAGATACTCTTTGTATTAATAGAAATAGGAGAGAGTTTACAACCAAGAGTAGTAGTTAATCTTGTAGAGATCTCCCCAACTTGACTTGTCCTTCCTTGTCACGAATCACACCTCAATGTCACCCTAATTCAGGAATATCATGACTCCTTTAGGTTCAAGGCAGCAGCAAAAGGGCACAATCAATCTCTAAGGCCAACCCTAATGTTATGGGTGTCAGTAAATTTATAGGAGAGGAGTTGTAGTTTAGGATTTACATTATGAACTTGATATCAACTTATGATGGGAGGATTAGCTCAAGGGATAAGTGGTGAAGTATCCAAGGTAGGATCAGATAGGATTCAAGCTCTTATCCATGGTAAATAGCTAAAACAATCCTTGGAAGCTTCTAGAAGAGGGGGCTTTGGAATATTTTTTAATTTTCCCAAATTTCTAGAATCAGTGCACCTGTATAAGGGAGAAACAAGTGTTGACCATAGCTGGTGAAAAAGGGAGAAACCAGTGTTGAACGTGGGTGGTTAAATGGATAGGGTTTGTTGGGGCTAAAAACATTGATTTTTGAGCAATTAATCCTAGAAACTCAGACTTTTGGGAAAGGTCATGCATAGGGATTTGTGAAGGGATGATGAAAACATGTTCACGGACATTCATTGATCTAGTTTGTAGGCCTATTGACCAAATGTAACAAAATGGCCTATAATAGATTGCTCCCTAAAGTACAAATTATGGAATGACAGTTGATGACTAAAGTGTTTTACCTTGTGAAAAGTCTGAATCAAGAACAATTGTTTGAGACCATCATCTATTACAATACATTTTTATCATGATATTTTTGCTAAGGGAGGGATACACATGATCAACACTTAAGCTAATCATTACATGTAAAATGATAAATAATTTACATCCACTGATGAAAAAGAGTGGACCCATTCTTGGAAGATTGTCTATATGATCACAACCATCATGCTTTGTAATCTTGCATTAATCCTGAAATCGCAACCCAAATGGATGAAACTGGATTCACGGTCTTCTATCTCATTCATTCAATCATCCAATGTATGAGTCCAACCATGTGAATGAATGAGTTGAAGTTGAACATGGTAGACACCATATGATTACTTTCCAATGATGTAATTCATTAACAAATGCGAGAGAAACCACTAATGATGTTAATGGTTCTCAAGGTACCATAGTAAAATCTGTATGGTGTGAATAAAGGAATTGAAGTCGAACACCACACAGAATCTTATGGTCTAAGGCTAAGAATTAAAACCTATCACTGAGAGCGAGAAAACTTTTCATTGATGTATGTGAGCCCCAAGGTACCATAGGGATTTTTTAAGTCAACTTCCTAGATGATGAGTTGATGTTGTGTTAGGCCTCTATAATACTATTGATTCCCACATTATTGTTGTCATTGTAACCCTTTTGCTATTATTGTGCCCCTATTGTCCCCATATTGTTATTAGTATGCCCCATAGATACCCACTATTGTTATTTTTGTGCCATTATGTTATTATTGTTATGTCGGCTTGATTATATTGTGACCCCTTAGACTCCTATATATATAAGGGAGATTTAGTCATTTGTATCATCCAAGAAATGTTCATTTTTGTACTGTAAGGGAGGTTTCCCCCTTGAATAGACTGAATTCTAAGGCGTTGATCTATCTTTTCTATCTTTTTGTGAGTTGGTTTCCTAACATTTGGTATCAGAGCTTTTGATTCTAGGGTTTTGCTGCTCCAAACAGGTCATTGTAGAATTTTCATTATAGCTTTTTTTCTGCAATGTTTCAGATGCTACAAAAAAACCCAATTGAGCTGAAATCGTTTTGAACTTTTGGTCTGAATTTCAAAGCTTGTCTCGCTATGTTTGTGGAGCTATGATCTGAGGAAGTTATGGTTTTTGCAAACTCCTGAATTACATTCCAAACAGGTGACCTGGGGAAAATCATCATAACTTTTGTTTTTAGCATCATATTTAAATTTCGTAAGTTTCAGAAAGAGGACAGTCTATAGTTTTCTTTATATTTGTGAAAGAAATGACACGTGGAACATCATACAAGTTCGCTCTACTGAACTAGTTTATAATCAAGTCACCCTGGGAGATTTGGCATAACTCTTCTTTGGAGAATCCAATCTTGATCAAAATTGTTGGGTTAGAAAGAGGGCTCAAAGGGCTATTGCAGGACAAGATTTCAGATATTCAAGATCTGCAATTACAGAGATACAACAAATTCAATATCGAGCTCTTACAAAGTGAGAAAAAGGTGTGTATCTTTTTCTAAATTTTGCATAAGATTGGTTTGAAAAAATAGTTTGAAGGAATTCAAAGGGAATAGTGAAGAATTATTATCATTAATTAATGCTTCAAATAAATAAAATGGAAACACCTAGTAAGAAACCTGAAAGCTCTAGCATGACTCATGAAGAAGAGGAAGAAATGCAACACGATATATCAAAATTACAAGACCAAGTACAAAAAATACTCTCGCTAAAGGTAAATGAAGCCAAGATGAATGGCGTGGAAGCTAATATGAATGGCATGTAAGTTAAGATGGATGGTGTGGAAGCTAAGATGGATGGCGTGGAAGCTAAGATGAATGGCATGGAAGCTAAGATGAATGGCATGGACAATAAGATGGAAGAATTGAAGATAAATTTGAATAAGTTGCTACAAGAAATGGTCACTAATGGTGAAAGGTTAGTAAAGGAAACACATGATGAGAACAAAATAAATGTTAGTCATGATTTCATAGACTCTAATGTTGGATTGAAGACTCACCATGTTCCAAAAATTGTTATGAGGAAGTTTTATGGCAAGGATCCCAGAACATGGATATTACAGATGGAGCAATTTTTCGATCTCCATAATGTGAAAGAACACATAAAAGGTATGTATTGCAAATTTATATTTGGAACCAAATCAGTTTGTATGGTATCTATGGCTTTTCTCTCGTAAACAAATTTTCACTTGGGCAATTTTTACGGAAGAAATGATAGCACATTATGAGGATACAAAAAGAAACACCTTTTTTAGCCAATCGATAAGTCTCAAACGAAAGGTTTCAATGATGGAGCACATTGAAGACTTTCAAAAATTGAACATGAGGGTAAAATATATTCCAGAGGAGCCTAGGATTGTTGTGTTCATAGGGACTTTAAAGGATAATATCATTAGATAAGGCATTAGGGTTAGCAAGAAAAATGGAAAGAAAAATTATGGCAACCAGGAAGTGTTGTTCTCCCTAGCCTTCCACAACCTACAAGGTTGACACCACAACAATTGGAAGAAAAAAAGCAAAAGGGCTTTGTTACAGTTGTGATAGAAATTACACTAAAGGTCATAAGTGTGTTGAGAAGAAATTATTCTACATATATTATGAAGAGGAGGAAGAAAAGGAACAAGAAATCTCAAAAGAAGAGGATATACTCTAAGAACAAACCCTAGATAAAGAAGAAATGAATCCAACCATATCTTGTAATGCATTGGCTGGAATTAGCACTCCTCAAACTATCAAGATAGAAGGACATATAAAGAAGAAAAACGTAATTGTGTTGATTGATTCGAGAAGTACCCATAATTTTATTCATTGTAAGATAGAAAAGGACTTGCATTGCTTCCTATATCTAGCACCAGAGTGTCAAGTGATGGTTGCAAGTGGAGGAACCATAAATTTCTCTATAAAGTGCCATAATATCAAGTTATCCATGGTAGAATATGTATTTAATAGCCCAATGCTTTCCATTCTAATGGGTTGCATTGATGTTGTATTAGGAGTCCAATGGCTATAATCCTTGGGTACACTAGCTTTTAATTTTCAATAACTTTTCATGAAATTTTGTGCAGAAGGAAAGGAAGTTGAATTAAGGGGTATTGCAAGGAAGCCGAGAAAGATAATCAACTCTAACAGTATGACAAAGCTTCTAAAGAAGGAACGAAAAGATGTAATTGCACAATTATGATCACTAGAGGTTCCCACATCCAGAGCATCTATTTCTCCAGATCTCCAAAAAGTCTTGGACAATCATTCCAAGATATTTGAGACTCCCAAATGTCTCCCACCTATTTGTGATCATGATCATGCTATTCATTTGATTCCAGGAAGTGTTCCTCCAAACATCAGGCCATACAAAAATCCATATGCCCAAAAGAGTGAAATTGAACGTATGGTTGCAGAAATGCTAGAGGTTGTTATAATTCAACCTAGTCAAAGTTCTTTCTCTGCTCTAGTAGTATTGGTGCACAAGAAGGATGGAGCATGGTGCTTGTGTCCAGATTATAGGGAGCTCAACAAGCTCACTACTAAAGATAAATTTCCCATTCCTGTCATTGATGAATTATTGGATGAATTACATGGATCAATTTACTTCACCAAGTTGTATCTTCGTTCAAGATATCATCAAATCAGAATGAAGACTGGAGACATTCTGAAAACAGCATTTAGAACTCATGAGGTTCATTATAAATTTTAGTCATGTCGTTTGGCCTTACCAGTGCACCTTCTATATTTCAAGGTTTGATGAATTCCATTTTCAAACCCTTCCTTAGAAAATTTGTGGTAGTAATTTTTTATGATATACTAATCTACAACAAGTCTTGGAAGGATCATGTTGAAAATGTTGACAAGGTGCTCAAACAATTGGAGGAGAAAAAATTATATGTAAGAAGATCCAAATGTTTCTTTGGAGTACAAGAGGTGGAATATCTAGGTCATATTGTATCTCATGAAGGTGTTAAGGTAAACCCTAGAAAAATTAAAGCCATTAAGGAATGGAAAATCCCCACATCCATAAACCATCTACGAGGATTTCTCGGGTTGACAGGGTATTATCGCAAGTTTGTTAAGAATTATGGGAGAATAGCAACACTCTAACAACATTATTGAAGAAAGATGCATTTTCATAGACTCCAGAAGCAACAAAGGCCTTTGAACATCTTAAAGAGGCAATGTGCCAAGCACCGATCTTAGCTACGTTGGACTTCACAAAAACCTTTATTGTGGAATGTGATGCTTCAAGAAATGGAATTGGTGTTGTTTTAATGCAAGATGAAAGACCCATTGCTTTTGAAAATCATCCAGTCAAGGGAAAGTATTTACACAAAGCTATTTATGAGAAGGAAATGTTGGCAACACTACATGCACTTAAGAAATGGTGACCCTACCTAATGGGAAGACACTTTAAGGTAAAAAAGGATCATGATAGTCTTAGATACTTTTTAGAACAAATATTATCCTCTGAAGAGCAATAAAAATGCGTCACACATATGTTGGGTTATGACTTTGAAATCATCTACAAAAAAGGGAAGAAAAATGTTGTGACAGATGCACTCTCAAGAAAGGATGAGGACGGGGCAATATTGTTGTGCGCCATTTCTATTATCCAACCAGATTGGATAAACGAAGCAAGGGAGGAATAGAAGAATGAAGAATAAGTGTGGGCACCCATTCGAAAGTTACAACAAGATCCCAGTACATCTGATACATTTAGCTGGAAAAATGATTTGTTACGGTACAAAGATCGCTTATACCTATGTAAGAATTCCAAACTCAAACAAAATATTCTTTGGAATTGCACACTTCTCCCTTAGGACAGCACTCAAGATTTTTAAAAACTTACCACAGGGTTAAGAAGGAATTTTTTTGGGATGGCCTTAAATTGGATATTCAAAATTTTGTGGTGGAATGTTTGGTTTTCCAACAAAATAAAGTTGAAACAATTAAGACCCCGGGTCTATTACAACTTTTATCCATTCCAATCCAATGTTGGGAGAAGGTTTCAATGGATTTTGTCACAGGTTTACCCAAGTCTGAAGGAAAGAGTATCATCATGGTGGTAGTTGACAGAATTACCAAGTATACACACTTTTTTTCATTATCACATCCATTGAAAGCCAGTACAGTTTATAATGCATTTATGGAAACAATTCAAATGCTACATGGAAACCCAAAGATTATTGTAAGCGACAAAGATCCCATTTTCACTAGAAATTTTTGGACATAGTTATTTTCTTGTCTCGGTACTCAGTTAGCTCATAGATCATCTTATCATCCTCAATTTGATGGGAAAAATGAGATAGTAAACAAATATTTGGAAGGATATCTTCGTTGCTTTGTATCTGATAAATAGACATAATGGGTCAAATGGTTGCCTCTGGCTAAATAGTGGTATAACATTTCCTTCCATACTGCAGCAAAAATGACCCCATTTATGGTACTTTATGGATATCATCCACCATCCATCACATCATATTTAAGATAAAATTCTAAGGTTCAAGAAGTGGAAAATCACATCGAGCATCAACAACAAGTTCTCCAACTCTTAAAGGATAACCTCACATTGGAACATAATAGAATGAAACAACAGGTAGATCAACATCACATTGAAAGAATTTTTTATGTAGGTGACTGGGTATTCCTACAGCTATAACCATATAAACAAATGTCCCTCAAGCAAGCTAAGAAGGATAATAAATTATCACCAAAGGATTATGTTCCATACAAGGTTTTGCAAAAGATTGGTACTATGGCATACAAATTGGAGCTTCCTGCAGTTTCTCGAGTGCACTCAGTTTTCTATGTTCATGTTTAAATAAGGTTATAGGTGGCAAGCTCCCAGTTCAAACAATATTACCAAAACTTGACGAGGAAGGAAAAATCATATTGGAATAGAAAGTAGTCACAGAAACAAGAACTCGACATTTATGAAATCGATCAATTTCAGAGTATCTCATCAAGTGGAACAACTTATCTGCTGAAGATTCCACATGGGAGGATGAGAATTTTATACAGAAGCATCTAGAACTACTCAAGCGTTGAGGACAATGCTTTTCGAAAGGAGAGGGGCATGTTAGGCCGCTATAATACTAGTGATTCCCCCATTAATATTGTCATTGTATCCCTTATTGTTATTATTGTCCCAATATTGTTATTAGTATGCCCCATAGAAACCCACTATTGTTATTTTTGTGCCCTTATGTTACTACTGTTATGTCATCTTGATTATATTGTGACCCCTTAGACTCCTATATATAGAAAGGAGGTTGAGTCATTTGTATCATCCAAGAATTGTTCATTTGTGTAATGTAAAGGAGTTTTCCCCCTTGAAGAGGTTGAATTCTAAGGAGTTTATCTATCTTTTCTATCTTTTTGTGAGTTGGTTTCCTAACATGTCAACAGGAAGAGACCTGTCACAGGAGGGCCTTGATGTATCCCCCATCAGTGACATGAAACGGGTATCAAGACTTGAGACAGAATGATGTTGATGTGGAATTGGTTCAAGAATGTCAAACATGAATGAAGGCTTCCGAGTATTGTAGCAGATATCAATTAAATAACTTCTCTTAAACATATTGGCAACACTGAATGGAGTTGGAAGCATTGACCCAAAACCAAATATGGAGGCTTTGACATGGTGTGATGAACATAAAAGACATGCAGATTTCCCAACCCAATAGTCAAGCAAATTAAGTGGAAGAGTGTCATGTTCGAGAGTGACTTGTTTCCATAAATAGGTGGAGTACCTTGTTTTCCCAATTTCCCCAACCATTTCTAATCAGTATCTCTTTATTTTTTAACAAGCTTGAGGAGGATAGAATTTTCTTGATCTATAAGTTCATTCTTTGGATGAATCCCTCTGAGTATTTTTAACGAACCTTGAAAAGGAGTGGTTCGGTCCCGTCATGTTCGATGATTCCATCGTTGTTTTATGCTTTTGCAAGTCCATTGAAGGTCTAAATCGGCTCCTTTTTCATATTTAGAGAGTTTGAAAAAGAGGAAAAAAGAAAACTCAAAAGGTTCATTTTCATAAATAGTCTCTTGAGTCCGAAAAGTCAAAAAACAATATTTAGGGGAACCTCTTAGCCACGTTCAACTAAGATAATTTTTTCTCAGAAATAGTCTATCTCAATACGAAAAAGGGTTAAACTTATATTGAGTAGATGTATTTTCATTTGCTTTAACAAGTTCGAAAATACAAGTGCTCTATAATCTTTTCATGTTTTGGGAGTATGAAAAGAGTTGAAATAGGACTCCTCCTAGAGGAATGAGTGGTATAAAGGGTCGCAACTGGTTCTGGTCATGACATTACTACTCAAAACACATAGAAGTCAAGAGGGTGGATAATATGACCACTCATCATAGTTGTTCCTTGGGAAATGGTAAAATAACAAGTGAAATCATAAGATCGACCAAGAAGATGGTGACGATGGAATGAGAAAACCAAAGCTCATCTGGCAAAATTAGGTTGATAAAATGGAAATCATGATGGATAGGAAAAAAAGTTTTCATGTTTACACAATCTTGAAACATGGGAAAGTATGCTTGAAATTGGTTTAATTTTTACACAATATTGAAATGGAGAAAAGTTAATATGCTTGATATAAGTTTGCATGCCCCCAGAATAATGAATCAATTCTAGGTACATGCCCCCCAAGCTTCATTTCATTCACCTAAGTAGAATATTGGTTACTAACAAGTGGATAGAATGAAGATTCATTTATGAGATCAAGTGAAAAAATCGACTGGGAATTTATGAGATCTAATCAAAGACTCGAATTGGAAGGGGATCTCTTTCATTTTTTAATGAGCTTGACATAAGAAAATAACTATTCTCATAGACATTTTTTCATTTTTTAATAAGCTTGATATAAGAAAAGGAACTCTTCTTCGGGACTTTGTTTCATTTTTTAACGAGCTTGACACAAGAAAATAACTATGCTCCGATATCTATGGTTATATCAATCATGGATCCCCACATACCATGGCTTCCAAGAACCTCTCATTAGATGGGGTAGCAACGTTCTGGAATGGATATAGATCAAATGATATAATGGAAATATCATACACCAGTGCTCCCAGTACATGATGCACTACATCACCCACTAGATTATCAGTAGATGCGGGCATGGAACAAGTTTCCAAATAACGAATTTGTGGCAAAGGGAGATACCACTTGCATATAAATACCATTTAGGGAAGCTATTTTATTCGGAGATAAATTAGGACCAAGGAACGAAAGCTGGTCAATGGTCATGATTCTTCCTTCGAGCGGGAAACACATCACATGAAAGGGTGAAGAGACAAGAGCTCCCATGTCATAAACATAGTCATGCCCAAGGATTAAATTAAAATCCAAAGGGCCTTGGACTACCATCACATTTATATAAACAGTCTTTCCAACTAAAGTAATAGGCAACTAAGGAAGGATCCCTAATAGTTGATTGGTTCCTTTGTTAAAGGCCAACATATTCTAGGAAACAGGCACAATTTGTGGAGAACCTAAATCTTTCCATGTATTTGAGAAAATAATACTAAGAGACATTCCTTCATCTATGACTATGCCAGGTACAGACATATTATAAGTTTTTACTACAATCTCGAAAGGCACATAAGGAGGAAGATAATACCCTGCCAGTTGACTCCAATTAAAGGAAGTGACAATACTACTTAGAAGGCATGCCATGGGAAAGGGAGAACTACCCCCTTGTGTTATGGGAACAGAACAATTGTCCCCTATATTGTGGGAACAAAAGAATTTCCCCTTTGTGTCATGGGAATGGGAGGATTTTCCTCATGTGCCATTGGAAAGGGAGGATTTCCCCCTGATTCATTGGAATTTTAATAAACAAGAAGAACCTGAGCAGTATGAATTTCAATCTCTAAGGGAAAGGTATGATCAACTGAAGGTGGAATCAAGTCAACCATTTTCTCAACCACTGGTTGTTCAAGAACGAACTCATGGGATTCACTTTCACAGAGAATAGGATTGAGTGGAGACAGATTCTGATCAATCACTTCATCAATTAGAGAAGAATTAAGGGAAAGATTTTAATAACCAGTTGAAACACGAGGTTGAGAACTATAAGGTTTTCCAATACTTTTGAAGCTTCATCCATATAAGGAAAAAATTGAATAGGATGATTCCCTTCACATAACTTATATGGAAACTTAACTTTTTCCTTCTTCCCATGAACCTTATGATCACTAGCCGATGTTTTTTAACCTGGATGATTTCCAAAGATTGATGACAAAGGTTGATGTGAGCATGTGGACCACACTTCTAATAACTTAGGAATACCAGGAAAATCTATAAGAAGGTTTTCATTCTTACATAACTTTCAAGGGAATTTAACTTTGTGGGGTTGATTGGAAGATTTATCTATACTATTTTCATTGGTAGAAATGGTTTTTTGGTTTTCCCCCTTCTTATTTTTCTTATTCTTCTTCGTCTATTCCTTCTACTTCTTAGCTTCCTAGTTACTAGAATCAACAATTTCACTAGGCAAGGAGGAAGAAAGGGATGAAGAAAAAATAGGTGAAGAAGGGAAAGGGTGACCTTTAGGATTGACTTGAGGTTGATGTTGTTCATGTGAAGAAGAACTTGCTTGAGGAGAAATTTGGATATTCGGAATCATAGGGGTTGAAAACAACGAAACTGACAAACCAATGGTAAATCCTAGAAATGACAACGTTTCCATATAAGGAGCACCAATATTTCCAAAATAAGGAAAAGGAAAAATATTCTTGTTAGAGGGGTTTCCTTTATTGATAGACTCAGGAGCTATCATGATTAACCTCAACCTAAGATGTACTAAGGAGTTTTTCCACGTTGAGGATGTTGTCTCGTAGTCAATTAAGTTAAGAAATTAAACACACAAAATAAAAATAAAAAAGGAGTAATTGGGCATATAAGGATCAAAAAGTAACTGTGAACTAAAATATACCACCTTGGTAAACCAAGTATTTACGTACGTGTAGGAAATATCCCCGAATGTTGTGTTCGGTGTATCATGAGTGACAAGGTGGCTGACTCAATTACCTATGGTGGGATAGCAACATAATGGGGACTTCCAAAATATACCCATAGGTATGTGGAAGTGTGTTCTCTGGTAGTGTTGTCTAATGTGCAACCATTCGATGAGAGCATTCCTATATACTTATCATGCGTGGAGCGCCATCCAATATTCCTAAAGGTATGTGGAGAACAACCTAATATACCTACATATGTGGAACGGAATATCACGCCCTGGAATGTAACGCTAAAAAAAAGTAATAGTTCCTATGTTTAAAGATGTCAGAACACGTCTCTAGCCTAGACCTCTATATGTATCATTAAGTTTCAAATGATTCTTAGGTTAATTGCATGAATTTTAGATTTTATCTTGAATTTTGTTTTGATTTCAAAGCTCAAAACTCGATGTCACCTGAACACACCTATGATGCAACTAATATGACAAAACTAACTATTTTCATTTACTTTTTAATAATGAAAGGCCTAACTGATCCAGGTGGATGTTGGTGGCCACCCACCTATCCCACTTGCACCACCACAACTGTCTCTTTCAGCTTTTCAGTTTCCTTATTTGCAGCACAATTTACTATTTGTAGTAGTTTTTCGAGTCCTGAACTTCTGGAGCCGTTTTGAGGCCATAAACGACGTTTTTTGGGAAATTTGGGGGCAACATGGGTCCATGGACCGATGTTTCCCTTCCCAAAGTTGTAGTGCTCAGATATATCTTTCTAACAAGCTACTGTATGTGTCAAACGGAGATTGTATGCCAAAGTTACGTCCCCGGGAAATTGATGTACCAATTTACCCAAACGGGGCCCACAATTTGGCGTTTCATCTTCTAGGGTTAGGTTTCGGGATATGAAGGGTTTTCCATTGTTTCGCAACAATAAATAAGCCTTTGATCCTCATTGTAACACAGTTCAAAGGCATGTAGCCACCACATCTCTTCTCAGAGATAAGCTACCTTCACCCTAGCTATTTATTTCCATTTTATGTTTGTAAGCATATCTCAGTATTTTACATTAATGAAATGAAGTATTATTTCTGCTGCATCTCTATATTTATGGTTATTGCATCTTTATATTTATGGTTATATCTGTAATCTATTGCGTTCCTATTTAAATCTAGATCAGTGGTATCAGAGCGGTCTGCTTTTTCTCTATTTTTCTTTGCATGTCCCCAACGAGGTCGGGATATAAGGAGTTAGGGCTTGAACTGGTTGAACCTTTGCAAGACCAGCCTCACAAATCTCGATAGCCTCCCATGGTGGATGAGAAGAAAGACGAGGAGGCGGGAGATCCTATCAAAATCTTGCTCGAAGAAGCACTCGAGCGGCAAAGGAACGCGATGAAGGATAGCTTTGCGCAGATCCTTCAGCGACTACCCAGAGGCAACGCATCAACTTCCAACAGCTACTCTGGAAATGCCACACCGTTTAAGGTACAAGTTAATTTCGAAATCCCCATATTTGAGGGTCAAATAGATGCAAATTTTGTAGATAAATGGTTAAATCTGCTAGAAGGGTATTTTTCTGTTCATGAATTTTTTAGTCAGGAAAATATTGTTTTCGCTCTTCTCAAAGCAGCCCCCCACATCAAGGACTGGTGGGAATCCTACTGCCAGTAGAAGAATGAAAGCACAAGCTCACTATTTTCAACTGCACCCACTTGGGATTCATTCTACGATGCCATCAAGGAGCAGTACTACCCTGTCAAAATCTATGAGGACAAATACATAAAGTGGACCATCTTGCAGCAGGGAAAGGACCAAGATGTGCCACAATTCACAAACATTTTTCATACTTTTCGCACACAGTTTGGCATCAAAGATTCTGATCTGCATCTAGTACTCAAATACTGTGGTTTCCTACACAGATACATCCAGGAAGAGATGGAGTTCCAGAACATCTCCTCGCTCGGCACGACATACCGATACACTATCAGAATCGAGAAAAAGTTCAAACAGAAGAAGCAAGAATTTGGATCTGCAAATTTGAAGCCCAAAGGACAAAGCCAAGGTGGGGTGAGCCAAGACAACCCATTGAAGCCACAAGAAAAGAACAACACCATGAAGCCGAAGAAGGACACAAGAAAGTGGTGTGAGTTCAACAAGAGTCCCACTCATAACACAACTGAGTGTCAGACCAAGCAGTCGCTGGTGGCCGAGTTGAAGGCTCCCGAATCAGATGCATGTTCCGAACCTGAGCCAGAACCTGACAAGGGGAATGGAAAAGGGAATCAGATCATTGATGCGGATCCCAGTGCCATTGTTGCCACTGCCAAGATCCAGAAAAATGAGCCCGAAAATCTAGAGGAAGGGGAACATATTTTCCACTCATAGATGTGGGTGAAGGGTTCACCGCTGCAATTCATTGTCGACAGTGGTAGCCAAAAGAACCTCATTTCAGCAGAGGTTGTGAAGTGGTTGGGCCTACCAACTACTCCACACCTGCAACCGTACAGTATTGGGTGGCTTCATGAAGGATGAGATCTCAAAGTTTTCCAGCAGTGCCGCCTTGCCTACAGCATCAAGCCCTTCACAGACGAGGTATTATGTGATGTTACACCTCTAGATGTTTGTGATGTATTATTAGGCCAGCCATACTTGTGGAGGCGACATGCTTTGTATGAGTCAAGGCCTCACGCTGTTATTATTTCTTTGGATGATTCATTATACAGGATACCAGAGGTAGCCCCACCTACTGCCACCTCTTTGATCACTACTAAGAAAGTCAGCAAGCTCATCTCCCAGACGAGGAAATTCATATGTCTGGTTCACTCCCAAAGTAAGGGGAAGATCGTCACCACATCCATGACCCCGGGAAGGGTTCCTCCATGCAGCAGCAGCAACAAAGGGATACGGTCATGATAGAACATAGGAAAAACTTCTCATCACCCACAGGGGTACCACACAAGCTTCATGTGGGCAACAAAGCCTGGTTGCATCTACAGAAAGAACTCCTTACAAGAGCCCATCAGAAGCTCTGACCACGCCGACATGGTCACACCATTACTAAAGCTGTGGGAAATAATGCTTTGGAGCACAACATTCCTCCATTCCTTCGCCTACACCAAGTGTTCAATGTGTACCACCCTCAACCATGCTTCTCACCATTACTAGACACATCCGAGATTGCTGAACAGCTCACTAGGTACCAAGTTCAACACAATAAGGACCATTTCTTCCTAAGGGGGGAGGAATGATCCAGGTGGATGTTGGTGGCCACCCACCTATCCCACTTGGACCCCCACAACTATCTCTTTCAGCTTTTCAGTTTCCTTATTTGCAACACAATTTACTATTTTTAGCAGTTTTTCGGGTCCTGAACTTCTGGCGCCATTTTGAGGCCCTAAACGCTTTTTTTTGGAAATTTGGGGGAAACATGGTTCCATGGATCAAAGTTTCCCTTCCCAAAGTTATAGTGCTTGGATATATATTTCTAATGAGTTATTGTACACGTCAAACAGAGATCATATGCCAAATTTACGACCCCTAGAAATTGATGTACCAATTTACCCAAACGAGGCCCACAATTTGGTGTTTCATCTTCTAGGGTTAGGTTTCGGGATATGAAGGGTTTTCCATTGTTTCTCAACAATAAATAGGCCTTCGAGCCTCATTGTAACATAGTGCAGAGGCATGTAGCCACCACATCTCTTCTCAGAGATAAGCTACCATCGCCCTAGCTGTCTATTTCCATTTTCTGTTTGTAAGCATATCTCAGTATTTTACATTAATGAAATGAAGTATTATTTCCACTGCATCTTTGTGTTTATGGTTATCTCTGTGATTTGTTGCGTTCCTGTTTAAATCTGGATCACTAAAGAAGTAGGGGAAGAAGAAATCAATCAACGATGCAAAAATCGATCTCCTCAATTTCACTATTCCAATCAAAATCAAAGCCCTATATGTCATGCAAATAATTATTTTTCTTTTCTTTTCTTTTAATGTATCAAATACAAAGAAACATATGAATGCAACTTGATCGTTGATGAAAAGAAACCACATAGACTTTAACTGTAATGTAAAAGTTACTTTTCAAGTTCAACAATCAATTTATGCATACCAACCCTAATTGACAAGAAGAAAGAAAGAACAAAACAAAATCTTATCAAAAAGTTGATGACACTCAAAGGTGATTAACGCACTTTCACACAAGGGATCGACTTTTTGAAGACATAGAAAAACTCAAAGACACAAGGAAACTTTTTGGACCAAAGAAAATCAGAGAGAAAGCAGAGGAATGCAATTTTTTTGCATCTTACATGGCTCAACACATGTTCAAAACATACACTAGTGCTTTGCAACACAGTTACAGATAAATAGAGTGTGCATTGAAGCACCCTGTGTCCAAACTAGAGGGTGCACTCAGGAAGATTTGGCCAAAATACGACACAAAAAATAAAATCAATCTCAGAGAAAGGTTTTCCTAGGGTCAATCAATATCTAAGCGAATCAATCAAGGTCAGTTTAGGAGTTGAAAAAGGTTCTAAGGTCAAGGAAACCACTAAGGGAAAAAAATCAATCCCCAGTGGAGTTGCCAATTTGTTATGCGGAATTTAAGATTGTAGATAAAAGTAACTTTCTAGAGCTAGTGGGCTGGTCTAGAACAACAGAAGGCAAAGAATTTATATGTTTCCTTAGAGAAATTGAAGAATGGGAAAGAATCCTACTTGGAATACGTCGCAAACTTGAATTTCCTCCTTGCTTGTGAGATACAATCATATCTCTAAATGCTATAATTTAAACCTACACATACAACTAAAAGGGGCCAAGGATCCACAACATCTAGGTAACATAATTGAATTACTCTATTCAATGAATCAACAAGGCATTGAAATACATGAATGTAAATGTAACAAAACACATACAGGAAAATAAGATTCTCTTTGTGTTAATAGAAATAGGAGAGAGTTTACAAACAATAAGAGTGGTTTATCTTTTAGACATCTCTCCAAGTTGACTTTTCCTTCCTTGTCACAAAGCACACCTCAATGTCACCCTAATGCATGAAGATAATGACTCCTCTAGGTTCAAGGTAGCAGCACAAGGGCACAATCAATCTCCAAAATCCAACCTTGATGCTATGGATGGCACTAAATTAGTAGGAGAGGAATAGTAGTTTAGGATTTACCATAATGAACTTGAGATCCACTTATAATGGGAGGATGAGCTCAAGGGATAAGAGGTGAAGTCTCCAAGGTAGGATCAGATGGGATTCAATCTCTTATCCATGGTAAATATCTAAAACAACCATCGAAATATTTGGAATAGGAAGCTTCCGAATATTTTTTAATCTTCCCAAATTTCTAGAATCAGCGCACCTACAGAAGGGAGCAAAAATTGTTGACCAGTGCAGGTGCAGAAGGGAGAAACCCACGTTGAGCATAGGTGATTAAAGGGATAGTTTGTGTTGGGGCTAAAAACATTGATTTTTATCAATTAATCCTATAAAATTGGACTTTCTGGAAAGGTCATGCTTAGGGATTTGTGAAGGGATGATGGAAACATGTTCACAGATGTTTATTAATCCAGTTTGTGTTGTGTGTGGAGCATGATTCTTCAGAGATCTTTGTTTCAGCCGGATGTACACCCCAGGAAGTTTGTACACCCCTCCACACGGGGATCAGGGGAGACCAGCGGTCCCCCGGCGGGGGCTCGGGGGCAGCGCCCCCAAAGCTAAAAATAGATGTAAATTTTCCTTGTAGAAGTATAGTAATTTCTAGTCAATCTGGGCCGTTCATTAGGCGGATGATCTGACGGTAGAACTTATGTTTAGTTTAGGGTTTTTTGCCTAGAAGGCAACCCCTCTCTTTGTATGAGGGAATTGTATTTGAGGCTGTGTAATAGATGTGTATTCGGTGTGTGAGCGGAAAACAGAGAGGTGAGACTATGAGAGAAAATAGAGGATATTACAGCGGATTTGCTGTAGGTTGTGTCTCTTCATATTGCTGGATAATAGAAAGGAAGGACTGGCTATTCGGGGTGGACATAGCCCAAACTGGGTGAACCACGTATATCTGTGTCTCTCTTGTTTTATGTGTTTTCTGTGTTTATATTTCTATAATATTTTATGTGTTCCATTGCTCTGTAATACATAATTTTCTAACAGTTTGCAGGCCTATAGACCATATGTGACAAAATGGCCTATACAATGAGCTTAGTGCTAATTATCTAGGTCAGAACAAATCCAAGAAAAGTCCTTATGAATTCCATAAGAAAGGACTGAAAGCCAATAGAGCATGAGGAAACAAGTTAAGGAAGAGGCACAACTAGTGAATACACAATGAGGGAAGAAAACCCACTCAATACTGCAGAAAGGGAGTCAAGCAGCCATAACCAGTTTTATAGTGCAAAGAATAAGAGACATTGTCAATAAAGGAGAAGCAATAAAAGCTCAATGTTGAAGGGGTTCATGAAATTCAAATTGCCTATCTTTTATGGGGAAGCTAAGAAGGTTGAAGAGGCAAAAATCTAGATATTGGGAATGAATAGATATTTTAGAGTCCATGACTACTCTGAAAAATATGAAGGCATGAGTGGTTATTTTCATCTTGAAGGAAGAGGTTGACATAATGTGGGTATATTTTAGAAATTTCAAGGGAATTAGAGAAAAGGAACTAGAATGAAGAACGTTTGAAAAGTATTTCCGTGAGAAGTAACTATCCAAAAGGTACTATGACAACAAAATTAAAGATTTACATGAGCATAAGCTAGGGAAAATTAGTGTAGATTAATACACTAATTGATTCTTAGAACTATTGAGGTATGTTTCATACATCAAAAATGAGAAATTCAATATTCAAAGGTACCTCGGTGGGTTACCACAATCTTACTGAGGCATGATTGAGTTTGATGAGCCATGAAACTTGGAGAATACAATCTAAAATGCTAAGCATTGTTATGATTAGTGTTAGATATGGAGCCTACTTATCTTCCTAATTCAAAGGTCTTGTTTCATCTACATTTGTATCCCAATCCCAAAAATGGGGTGTGCGGGGGCTTGGCCCCCCACTATTGCTGCCTAGGGGCTCCAACGAGGGCGGTTGCATGTTTGGAGCCCTCCCCTGGGAAATTCCCCCAAAGCTAAAAATAGATGGAAAATTGTCTCGTAAAATATCATAATTTCGTAGTCAATATGGTTGCTCATTAGGAGGATGATCTGACAATAGAAGTTATGTTTAATTTAGGGTTTTTTTCCCTAGAAGGAAATCCCTCAGTTTATATTAGGGAATTGTATTGTGGATGTGTATTATTATTTTGAGCGATAAAGAGAGAGTATATTGTGTGAGAACGAAGAAGAAATTATAGTGGATCTGTTATAGGTTGTATCTCTTCATTTTGCTAGATAATATAAAAGGAACAACTGGATGTTCCTCCATGGACGTAGCCAAAATTGGGTGATCCGCATATATATGTGTCTCTCTTGTTCTATGCATTTTTGTATTTCTTTTTTGTAATATTTTGTGTATTTCATTGCTCTTTTAATTAATTTCTAACAACTGGTATCAGATTCAAAGGTTTTTTTGGCTAATAAACTTGCAAGAGAGAAGATTTCTTGGTTTGAGTGGGAGAAATGGTAGAAGATGGTAGGTTTAGGGTCAATAAATTTAACAGAAAAAACTACCAGTTGTGGTAGATGTAGATGGAAGATTATATGTATCAAAAATATATGTACCTACCATTGAGTGGAAAGACAAAGAAGTCAACGAGTATGTCAGACAAAAAATGGGAGATTCTTGACAAAAAAGCATTAGGAACAATACAATTGTTCTTGGCGGTGTGGATAGCCTTCAATATTTGGAAGGAAACAAAAACAAAAGGTCTAATGAGGGCCCTGGTGAAACTATATAAAAAAACCCTAACCTCGAATAAGGTATTTCTTATGAAGCATTTGTTTAATATGAAGATGTCATAAGGTGGATATGTTGATGATCATTTAAATGAGTTTAATATGGTTACCAATCAGTTAATTTTTGTAGGGGAAAATTTTGATGATGAAGTTAGGGCTCTATTGTTTCTATGCTCATTACCAGAAAATTGGAATGGTTTAGTTATGGACATTAGTAACTATGTCTCTGGATCTAGTACTTTAAATTTTGATGATGTTGTTAGTGTCATCCTTAGAGATTAGATGCAATGTAAAAGCTACGGTGACACATCAGGTAATGCTTTGACTGTAGAGACGAGGGGAAGAAAATTGGAAAGAGCGAGTATAGGAAATCACAGTAAGTCAAGAAAAGACAAATCCAAATTCAGATCATGGATAGTGTGCTGGAAATGTGGAAAGAAAGGACACCTTAAGAAAGACTGTAAATCTCGAAGGGAAAAGAAGGAGATGGACAGAAAGAGAACAATCATGAAGAAAATGTGACAGGTGATGTGTTTCAAGATACTTTGATTCTTTAATTATGGAATATTATTGTTGTTTGGGTGGTAGATTCAAAGTCCTCATTCCATCCCACGCCTGATAGGAAAAATTTTCATGATTATGTTCAAGGAAATTTTGGACAGGTTCATCTGGGTGATGATAAAACCTGTAAAATTATAGGAATGGGTAAGGTTTTTATAAATAAATAGAATGGAAACCAATTTCTATTAAAGGAGGTAAGGCATGTTCCCGATCTAAAGAAAAATATAATTTAAACAGGGCAGTTGGGAGGTGAAGGTTGTGTAACTACGTTTACAGACAAAACCTAGAAGGTCACTAAAGGAGCCCTGGTAATAGCAAAAGGAGAAAAGGTTGGTACATTGTATTTATGCAATAGTATTTCTAACTATGTTAATGCTTTAACCTCCACAGGAGAAGATACAAAACTTTGAAATCATAGGCTCAAGCACACGAGTGAGAAGGGGATGCAGATTCTTCACTCAAGAAATTTGTTGTGAAGCATGTTGATTTGGATTTTTGTGGAAATGTGTTTAGGGAAAATAGAAAAGAGTTAGATTTATCAGAGTTGGGAAGGAAAACAAGAGTGAAAAATAGAGCTTGTGCATAAAAATTTATGAGGACCCACTCAAGTATAATCTCTCGGTGGTTCTCTATTATGTTGCTTTTATTGATGATGCAACTAGAAAAACCCAAATTTATTGTATTCGAAATAAATCTGATGTATTTGATACTTTCAAGAAATGGAAAGATTTGGTTGATAATGAGATAGGAAAGAAGTTGAAGTGTCTCAAATCAAGAAATGGAGGTGAATATTGTAGCAAAGAGTTTGATAACTATTGTTCAAAGAATGGAATTCATAGAGAGAAGACAGTTGTAGGAACATCATAGAAAAATGGTGTGCAATAAAGGATGAACATGACAACCATGGAGCATGAAAGGTGAATGAGATTGCATGCAGGATTTCCCTTACAACTTTGGGCAGATGTTGTAGATATTGTTGTTTATGTAATAAACGAAGGGTCTTCAAGCTCCTTAGATGGTGGTATTCGAAAGGAGGCATGGACAAGAAAAAGGGTAAACTACTAATTTTTAAAGGCTTTTGGTTGTGAATCCTTTGTCCACATCAATAAAGAAAATAGAACAAATCTTGAGGCAAAATCAAAGAAATCCACCCTTACTGGATATGGTGTAAATGATTTTGGTTATCACTTATATGATTATGAAAAACACAAAATCATTAGGAGCAGAGATGTCATATTCAATGAAAAGGTTTTGTATAAGGATTAGATGCAGGGGAAGAAACTGGAAAAGAAAAACAAAGAACACACAATTCTTGATGAGATCACAAAAAAAGTAAAGGAGCCTAAAAATCAGAATAATCAATCGCCACCACAACAACAACATGCACCTCAAACACCTGAAACTGGTGTTAGAAGATCTACCAGGATAAGTAGACCCCTTGAATGATACTCTCCTTCATTATATTATGTAGTATTGCATGATTATAATGAACCAAAAAGATATGAAGAAGCAATGCAAGTAGAAACCACGAAGAAATGGGAGCAAGCCATGGAAGAAGAGATGGACTCCTTGATGCAGAACTAGACTTGAGACTTAGTCAAGTTTCTAGTTGGTAAAACAACATTGTAAAATAAATGGATTTACAGGTTGAAGTAAGAAGATGGAGGTAAACAAAAGTATAAGGCTAGACTGTGGTGAATGGATTTGCACAAAAGAAAAGTATAGACTTTGATGAAATTTTTTCTCCTATTGTTAAAATGACTTCAATTAGAACTATTTTAAGTCTAGTGGTAGAAGAATATCTGCATCTTGAGCAGTTAGATGTCAAGAAAAATTTTCTCCATGGGTATTTAGAGGAAGAAATATATATGCAGCAGCCAAAAGGGTATGAAGTTAAAGGGAAGCAGAAATTAATGTGCAGATTGAAGAAGAGCTTGTATGGCTTAAAACAGGCTCCAAGGCAGTGGTATCTAAAATTTGATAGGTTTATGTCTGAACAAGGTTATACTAAATGTCACTCTAACCATTGTGTTTATTTTAAAAGTAAAAATGATGGCATCTATAATATATTTCTATTGTATGTAGACGGCATTCTTGTTGTAGGATCTAACATGTAGGAAATAAATGTGCTCAAAGGAAAATTGGCAAATTCATTTGCAATGAAGGATTTGAGTGATGCAAAACAAATCTTTGGTATGAGAATAAATAGAGATGGGAAAAATTGCATATTAACATTCTCTCAGAGTGAGTACATAGAAAAGGTGTTGGAAAGATTTAATATGCAAAATACAAAACTAGTGAGTACACTTTTGTCTAACCATTTCAAACTAAGTAAGGAGATGTGTCCAAAGACTTGAGAAGAGATGGATTATATGTGTAAAGTTCCACACTCATCAGTTGTTGGAAGCTTAATTTATGCAATGGTATGCACCAGACCTTGTATTGCACATGCGGTGAGATTTGTAAGCATGTATATGAACAATCCAAGAAAAGATCATTGGATGGCAGTGAAGTGGATTCTCAAGTATTTGAGGTCTACCACAAAAAAACATGATGTTCTAGAGTTCAAACATTTCTCGACAAGGAAATGTTCATGCATATATGGTAGGTGACGGAGATAATAGGAGGAGGACCACAACGTATGTGTTTACTATAGGTGGAACAGATGTCAGTTAGGTTTAAAAATTGTAAAACATTGTTGCACTTTCAACAATGAAACAAGAGTATGTTGTTGCTACAAAGGCTAGTAAATAAATGATTTGGTTACAAAGGTTTATGGATGAGTTGATAAATAAGTGGAAGATAAGAAGGTTGTATAGTGATAGTCAGATTATCATTCATCTTCCAAAGAATTCAACCTTTAATTCTAAGACTAGACATATACAACTCAAGTATCATTTCATACAGTCAGTTTTGGATGATGAACAGTTGAAGCTGGAAAAGATACACACTAGACATAATCCTACAGATATGTTGAAAAAGGTTGTAATGAGAAATAGATTTGCTTCTTAGTTTCAATTAGCCTTCAAGAATGATGATGAAGATGAGAAACAGTCAAGTCCAATGTGGAAGCATTGTCTAGCAAGTGAAGCAACGATGGAGTTAATATAATCAGTCTCCGACTGGGAGATTGTTGGATGTCGAGCCTAATTATCTTCCTAATTCATAGGTCTTGTTTCAACCGTTTTTGTATCCCAATTCCCAACGTGGAGGTGTGGGGGGACTTACCCCCCAACAGGGGTTCGGGGGCAACACTCTCGAAGATAAAAATAGATGAAAAATTGCCTTGTAAAATATTGTAATTTCGTAGTCAATCTGGGCCATTCATTAGGCAGATAATTTAATAGTAGAAATTATGTTTAATTTAAGGTTTTTAGACCTATAAGGAAACCCCTCATTTTATATGAGGGAATTTTATTGTGAATGTGTATTATTATTTTGAGCGAGAAAGAGAGAAGAGATTGTGTGAGAGAAAAAAATAAGTTACAGCGGATCTATTATAGGCTATATCTCTTCATTTTGCTGGATAACATTAAAGGAGGGACTAATTGTTTCTCCGTAGACGTAACCCAAATTGGGTGAACCACGTATATTTGCCTCTCACTTGTTCTGAGTGAATTGTATTGCAAATGTGTATTATTATTCTAAATGAGAAAGAGAGAGGAGATTGTGTGAGAGAGAAGAGGAAATTAGAATGGATCTATTGTAGGTTGTATCTCTTCATTTTGCTGGATAATGCTAAAGGAAGGAATGGTTGTTTCTCAATAGACGTAGCCCAAATTGGGTGAACCACATATATTTGTGTCTCACTTGTTCTATGCATTTCTGTATTTGTGTTTCTGGAATATTTTATGTATTTCATTTCTCTGTTAATTAATTTCTAACAATTAATCCAAGCATAAGGTTGAATTCCAATCATAGTGGAAGAGGAAGGAAAAATATAATTTTATGGGGAGGGGTTAAAAGCCCATAGGACACAAGAAAGAATGGAAAGTTGTAAATTTCACCCCTCCTACAAAGATTGAATTCCAATAGAATTCCACTACTACCAATAGACATCAACCTACTAGATCAATCAAAGAGGAAGCTGCAGAGTTTAAGAGAGGACCCCTCTAGTGTTGGACATGTGGAGAGAACCACCTACAGAAGGAATTTCCTCACCAACAAAAAAGAAACAAAAGGTTGTATATGTTCCAAGGGGTAGTGATGGTGAACGATGTGGCCTAGACCGTGCCTCAAACTTATGCATCATTAGATAACATCCAACCATATCATCAAGCCTTGGTGATTGAAATGGGAGGTAAGGTTTTCAATCAAATTGTTTCAATTTTAATTGATCTAAGTTCTCATTTCAGCTATCTTGACCCAAATATCCAAGAGAAGTGTGCTTTACAAAGGAAGACTCATGAAAAAATGTGGCTGGTACAAATATCCATGGGAGTTAAAAATTTAGTGACAAACTTAGTGGAATCATGCCCCATGGAGTTGAGTGGCATGTCCATTATAGTCTCCCTCAAGCTCTTTCCATTGGGCTTGTATAATGTCCTAATAGGCATGGATTTGCTGGAAATGCATAGAATTAAAGTGGATTGATACATAAAGAAGTTGGAATTCATCAATGATGAAGGTAAAGAAAAATATCAGTGCTATAAGTGAAAAGATGTAGTAGAAAAGAGTGCACCTTTGTTGTGGTTCAGGTGACTAGCGAGTTAGGGAATAATGGGGCTAGAAAGGAACCTCACCTAGTGTTAAAGTAGTTCCTAATGTGTTTCAAGAAGAAATTCATATATTTCCACCTAAGAGAGAAATTGACTTATCCATTGAATTGCTTTCTTTATCAGTGTCAGTCTCAAAAGTCCCATGTGGCATGAATAAGCCAAAGTTAATGGAGCTAAAATAACAGCTAAAGGAAATGTTGGACAAGGGATATATTCAACCCAATGTGTCACCTTGGGTAGCCCCAATCTTGTTTGTAAATAAAATGGATGGTATGTTACAGTTGTTGATTGATTATCGACAGTTGAATAAGGCCACATTGAAGAACAAGTACCTGCTAACAAGAATTGATGACTTGTTTGATCAATTGAGAGGGGCTGCAATGTTCTCAAAAATAGATTTGATATTTGGTTATCATTATGATTTGGATTAAGGATGAATACATCCAAAAGGTAACCTTCAAGACAAGATATGGGAAATATGAGTTTGTGGTGGAGCCATTTGCACTGACAAATGACCCCACCACATTTATGTGTATGATGAACAATGTCCTCAACCCATTTTGGAGAAGTTTGTGTTGGTTTTTGTGGATGAAGTTATGGTTTATTCAAATACTAGAGAAGAACATGAAGAACATTTGAAAGAAATATTGCAGTTGTTGAGGGAGCACTAACTTTATTCCAAGCTCAATAAATTTGATTTCTTCCAATCACAAGTTCAATATTTGAGGCATACCATTTCGAGGAAAGGAGTGGCCCACTCCCAACAATGTCACTAAAGTCGGATCTTTCATGGGACTGGTTGGATATTACTGATGATTCATTTGAATTTCTCAACTATTGGGCATCTAATCATAACCTTTCAAAAGAAAGGTATAAAATTCCAAGGGACATCAGAGTGCACATGCTACTACATATGGGTGAAAAAACCAATGTTTTACTCTGACAGTATTAATAAAATTGGTCGTACTATGAGGTTTTATTTGGATTTTGTATTTTTTTTTAATAAATCCCTTAACAACATTGGATATACAATTCAATACATGAATGTGTCATATATTTGATGGATTGGTCGTATATTATACGCATTCTTATTATGTTATATACTAGATGTGTATGTGGTGTTCGTCATATTTTCAACAATTGACCAAGTCACCCATAACACAGTGGGAATATCGATGTTGGACACAATCAAGTTTTTTTACAGTTATACAACCTCTCCCTAAAATATGTAGACATCATAAATTCAACAATAAAAATTATATATAAGGATTATTTTCGGTTCAGAAATAATTTATTAATTGCACTACAAATAGTTAAACTACGGTTGATTTTTGAATATATTCAATATTGAAAGTTTGGTAAGGAAAAATGGGTGATGGAAAATGTTATTTCCCTTGCACCAAATGCACGTGATACAAGAGGAGGAGACTTTTAATAAAAAACTAAACAACATTCTAGAGAATTTTTATACCTTGAAGGTGGGTGTGAATATCATCCCTTAGTAAGTCATTCATTATATGTCTTTATATTGCAGATTTTTTTTGTAAATTAGGGTTACATGGTTTTAGGGTTTTAGGGTTAGATATTAGGGGTTAGGCTAGCTTGGGCTTTAATAGTTTAGTGGCTTAGGGGGTAACGGCTTATTGGTTAAGGATTTAGGCGTTAGGGGTTAAGGGATAGGGGTTTTAGGGCTTAATTAGGAGGAATGGGGTTAAGGTGTTAAGGATTAGGGGGATAACATCCAAGGGGTTAGGGACTAAAGGGTTACGGGTTAATGGTTAAGACGTTACTTAGAGGTAGGTTAATGGTGGGTGTATGTGTGTGTATAAGATTTAAATATTTTCAAGTGGATATTTGAAATTAAAATTTTTTATTCTTAAATTTAATAAAAGTTACATTATGGTACACATTTTCTTAAATAATAATAATATATCATTTTTAATCAACAAATAATAAATATATTTTTTATTTTCTTTTTCAAGTTTATATATGTATTATTTATTTTTTCATTTTTTCATATATGTGTGAGATTTTAAAAAAAAACAATCACATAATAATAACTATATTTTTTATCTTTTTTTCAAGTGTTATGTATATTTTTTTTTTCATTTTTCCACATATGTGTGTGATTTAAAAAATTAAAAATTTCGTATAATTAAAGTTTATAACTTTATATTAATAAATAAAAAGTTTGAAACAATATCAACCAAAAAATTTACCTTAAATGTATCATAAAATTATGTGTTTAAAAATATCAAAATATTCAAATTATAAAAAAATCAACTTAGAATTGTAAGCTAGGCTTAGTGGTTAATAGGTTGAGGGGTTAGGGGTTAGTAGGTTAGGGTTTAAGTTATGTTTAGGGAGTTTAATACCTAAGGGATTTATAGGTTAATGGGGTTTTAGGGAGTAAGGGTTAGGGTTTAAGGGTTTATGGTTTAATAGGTTTTGAGTTAGGGATTAAGGTGTTAAGCGACTGGTAAGGGTTTATTGTTTAAGGGTTTAAGGATGAATGGTTTATGTGTTAACGCTTAATTCTTTGGTTCTTAGGGTTTTAAGGGCTTAATTAGGGTGAGTGAGGTTAAGGTGTTAAGGATCTGGGGATAGGGTCTAGGGGTTAGGGTTTGGGTTGTGTTAGGGTCCTATAATTGGAATCAGTAGTGTTTGCCTCTTACTGTTCATTTTTGGTCATTTTATCCTATGAATCACTAGGTGTCATAGGGTTTAAGGATGAATGGTTTATGTGTTAATGGTTAATGCCTTAGTTCTTAGGGTTTTAAGGGATTAATTAGGGGGAGTGGGGTTAAGGTGTTAAGGATCTGGGGATAGGGTCTAAGGGTTAGGGTTTGGGTTGTGTTAGGGTCCTATAATTGGAATCAGTAGTGTTTTCCTCTTACTATTCATTTTGCTCATTTTATCCTATGAATCACTAGGTGCCATAGCCTAAAGGTTTTCTTGTCCAGGGAGCCATTTAGTTCTTAAAGTCCTGTGAATGTTTGGGATATTTTTTTGCATATAAAGGTTGGCTTAGATCATGTTTCATGTATTTTCATGGCAATGTGATGAGAATCAGCTTTCCAATGGTATATCTGGGGATTTAAACCGACTTCTGGATTAAAAGATAGAGCAAGTTGAAATTTGCTCCTCAAAACCAAAAAATAAAGGAAAAATGCCTAAGTGTGAAATTATTTATTTTAAATATTAAACTTAATTCAAAATTAAATTAGCAACCAATCTATAAACCATTAGAACCACGTTTACTTTCATGAGCAATGATAAATTCTGAAGTCAAAATCAAAAAGTAGTAAAAATGAGACTAAGGTAGAACGAGATAGAGGTAAAAAGGAGATTTAAAGGTGATATATTTACAATATGAATTTATGGGTGAAAGTAAAAGGAGACTTGCAAGTAATATATTCATGAAATGAGGTTACAGGTGAAATCAAATCAAAAGGAGGTTGAGTAAAAACTAAATTTTCACAAAGAAGAAAGACATGTTTTTTGCTATGGTATAAAGAGGAGAAATGTATAGAAAATGAAATTTGGATAAATAATTATCCAATTTTGTACAGGAGTAAAAGGGGAAAGCAAAAAATACTTTAACAACCATGGAAAAACAAGACATGGTTTTTAAAATCCATGGGAAATAAAAAACAAGACATGGTTTTTAAAATCCATGGGAAGGAAAAACAAGACATAGTTTTTTAAAATCCATGGAAAAATAAGGCATGGATTTAAAAAACAAGACATGGATTTCAAAACAAGAGGATGCTTTATTAAATCATTCAAAGAAATATTTTGAAATTTATTTTATGAAATTCATTTACATATTTAAGCAAAATATTTAGAAATATTATTCAAAATATTTTCTTCCCAAATATTTTGGGACAATGATAAGTATTCAAAAGATAATGAAGGAAAATACTATGGGAAAAAAGGTCAACACCTAAATTTGATTTAACTCCAAAATAAAAATAATTCATTGATCAACTAGGTGGAAAACATAAACGGGCATGCAATTATTTTTAGATTTTTGGCTCAGAAATAGTAGTCAAAAGGACAACTAGTTGATACAGGTGGTAGAGTTAATCAAGTTTGAAAATTTAGCTAGAAATTTTTGTGAAGACAAATTCAACCTCTCTAAATTCCAAGGCAGGCATTAATGAACCAATTTCCATATTTGAAGACTAAATATTTTCTAGCAGTTCTAGACTTCCTATAGTTTTCCAGTGATTGTTTTTATCTATAGTTTATTGTTCAATTTCTTTCTAGAAATTGTTAGATATTATTTTGAAATCAATTCCTTTTTGTAATCCAATGTTCATTCAATAGGAAGTCTATAAATATTTTGTAATAAGATTTAGAAACAGTTGGAACTTGTATGAAGAAAGGAGTTGTATATTAATGTAAGTTGTGCATTGTACTGTAAGTGATCAATTTACAGAAATATAGAGTTTTGTTCCAGGATTCCCATGTCAAACAATAGGTGATGTACTTTCTTATGTAAAAATATTTATTTCCTCTGTTTTCCTTATGTTTTACCTCTTTATTGTTGCAATAAGATTAAGGGCCGAATTTTCTTAAGTGTACTATGCTCTAGCTTGTAAACAATATCAATGTTTTCATTATGATGTTAAGTATAGAATTCATCTTAGTATGCTCTATATTTAATTGAGCTTAAATAATATTCATCATTTCTCTCCACAGACATCCTATAATATCCAAAAGTTTGCCTATCCTACCCTATTACAATTGCTCTGACATTTTATCATTGATTTCCCAAAGGTTCATGACTCCATGCCCAATGGAATTTCCCTACATTTTTCAACCAAACCTTTAAAAACACAACCTCAAATTTCAATAACTAGCCTAATATCTTAAAACATAAATCTAAATCAAAAAGAGAGATCCCTCTATGAAGCTAGAAGGGCTAGACCCTAGCTTTACAAGTGGTTTTTTGGTTACCTCTAGGTTTCTCTCCACAACCTAGGGAAATTACAGAGTGATAATAGGTCAGATTAAAGGGTTACGGCTATTTAATGGTTTATAGGTTAGGGGTGGGTTAAAGGTTAGGGAATAGAGGGAAAGTTTCCATCAAATTAAAATTATGTGTGTTAACCAAGTGAAATCAAGGAAGAATAGGACATAATGATGAAGGAAAAATAGCTATTTTATTTTTGTTGGTTCTGACTATATGTCCCACAAATTGTGTCCCTTTCTACATGAAAAGAAAAGTAACATTTTTCCTTAAAAAAATTCAGCATATTCCATAAACATGTTGATAAATTGTACAATATTCATCACTGATTTGTTGTTTTTGTTTCTCACTCTCACCTAAGTTGATAATTCCATCTAGACTACCAACTCCTAATTGCCGCTAACATTTGGATGTCAATATCCTCTTAACCCCTAATGTGTTAACCCCCAAACCCTTAGCTTTGAACCCCTTATAAATTAAATTGTGGTCTCCAATTAGTTAGGTTGGGGAAAGTTTCAATCCACACCAACTTGAGGTCTCAAAGTGAAATCAAGAAAGAATATGACATAATGATGAAAACGAAATAAGATTAGTTTTTTTATGGTTTTGATTATATATCTCAAAAAGTGTCTCATTTTATACATGTCAAGAAAACTAACTATTTTCCTATCATTTTTCCAACATATTGATAAATTGCAAAATCTTCATCATTAATTTGTATTCTTTTCTCACTCTCACCTAAGTTTTCTTTCTCATGGTCTTTGTTGTCTTTATTTTCTTTATATTATATATTTTAAAAAAAATATTATTTTAATATTTGTTATATACACTAATATTACTTAATTGTTTGTAATTATAAAGAAACAACTTCCTAGGGAACTTGTCATGGATTAGGATGACATATCCATTATACAAGTGCATGTTTAGGAACATGGATCAAAGATTGAAGATCAAGTTAATGATCCTATGGAAGAAGATGATGATTCTAATAACATAGTTGAAGACGAGTGGACAAATATATTGATCCGAGAGACATTTAATAATGTAGGAATGAATTATGATGATGACCGGCTAGATGGTTTTTTTTATAGACCTTTAATTGAGAAGGCGAAATAACCTCTTTATGAAGGATCCAAAAGAATTCTTCTCTCTATTATATTTCTAGCGGTGAACTCAAAGGTTATGAATTGTTTTTTAGACACTTGTGTCACATAGCTCCTAAGGTATGTAATATATTTTGTGACATTTAGTACAAGATGATAAAGCTTTTATTTGTTCCTCTATTTTTGTTTTTAGTTCATAATCTATAAAATTTGGATGCAATACTTACAATTAATATTCTTTACATTAATAAATATTGATTTTTTAATTATGTTGTATATTTTTAGGTGAAATTATGTTACCATTGTCAAATGGTTTACCTCACACATACCAAGATTTGCATGCCATTATGAAATATATTGGAATGGAGTATCAAGCTATTCCTCCATGCCTTGATGGTCATATTTTGTGTTATGGAGAACATGCATTGAAAAAGAATGCTCGAAAAGTCAAATTAGTAGATATCGAATTGATGAAGTAAGAAAAAATGTGCCTCGCAAGGTTCTTCATTATATTCCCATAATTCCATGTTTGTGATGATTGTTCAGGTGCAAAATACCATGTAATTAGAATATAAGTAAATATGGTGTTATTCAAATGCCTGTAGATGGATCTACATTTAAGAAGAAAGAGGAAATATGTCCAAATTTTAAAGATTAACCTCATAATCTTAGGCTTTCATTGTCAGTTGATAGTGTCATTCCTTTTGGAGAGCTTAGATATACTTACTTAGTGTGGTATGTTTTTTTTATCAACAATAACATTCTTCCATGGACATCAATAAAGAGGGAGCACATACCCGGATGCGGGTGATTATCTGGCTAATTAAATTGACAAGACAGATGGGTGGCGGATGGGCTGGCCAAATGGCCGCCTGCGTCCTTCCCCAAGCCCACCTGAGGCACATTCAAATCACCTTGCAGATGCCATTAATTGAGCCCCAAGGCCAAGACCGCTCCACCTCCTTCATAGCAATGGAATCTGCAGAGAATTATGGTATTCCTCCCCCCTTACTCCACTGTGTCTGCCCTCTGCAAGCCTCTGAGCCATGCTCTCATACTGCAACAGGCTGTCGATGTTGCCTACTTTGCTGCATTAAGCTAGGTAATGGATTCCATTATTCAAAAACCAGGCTCTGCAACCTAGCTCTAGCTCAGCCCTCCCCGGTCCATCCTCTGCACAATCACTCCACCACTTCCCCAACTACTAATCGTCCCTTCAATCCCGCCATGGTTCATCGTAGAATGAGAAGCAGGAGGGGAGGCACGCGAGGCAGAAGCATCTGCCCTCCTGCAACTCCCAACCCTGCTTTGGCTTCCCCTGATTCTTCAACAGACAACCCTAACCCTCTCGGATTTTTCCCTGGTCGATATCCAAACACCCGAAGTGGGAGGGGTAGAACCCATTTCCAAGGTTCTGAATGACAGGACACTACAGTTCACGTAGCAAATTCCCCCCTCCCCCTGCATCCAGCACCCCACACCACTCAATTTCATTTTCGTAGCACTCTGAACTGGCCCGTCATCACTGCTATTGTCACAATTACTTTCACTGAAGACCTGGACCAGTCGGCACCTCTGGGTGCGCACAGAGAAGAACTAAACAGGGCGGCCCCAAGAGACAGAGGAGTTTGCAACCCAATTCAAATGCATCCCGATGTTGATAGAGCCACCCTGCATGGAAAAGCACCACTAGCAATCAACAAGTTGTAGGCAACATGCTTAGCAACACTCAGGCATCTGGTAGCCGACGAGGTGGCACGTATGGCCTGCATGCAAACACGGGGAGAACTGAAAGGGCCCATCTAACTCAGGGAGTGGACACGTCAGCTGAAGAGGATGACTGGTACAAATACGCATGCAAGATTGAAGAGGAGCCGGCATCGGACAACCTTTAGCCCTAACACGTGGCTGCTAAGTGGCACTTCTCTTTCCAGGTTAATGATGCTCATGCAGACTGGGAGTTTTCGGTTAATTTCATGTTTTATGATTAGATCAATGCACTGTTTGAATTGTTATTTTGTTTTCTAGTCAAAACTGTCAACCTATATGTGGTTTTTTGGATTTCCTAGACTGGTTTCCCCTTTGTTGGGGAAATCACAGCTAAACTAAATTATTTTGTGATGGTTGTTTCTCAGTACTTTGGATTTCCTGGACTAGTTTCCCCTCTGTTGGGGCAGTCACAGCTAAACTGAATTATTTTGTGATGGTTGTTGCTCAGTACTTTGGAGGCTAGACCTCTTTGTAATTACTTTTTGTACTATATTAATAGTTTAATCTTACTTAGCAAAAAAAAAATAAAGGGGGAGCACATAATGTTGGCAATGATTGTTTGAGGCATGTGTTAAAAATAAAATTTTCAACACAATAGCATCTCATTTGTCTTGTTTGTTTCATAAATATGCCTTAGATGTTTGATATTTTTATATTTACCGATATATGTAGTAATTATGTATTGTATGTTAAATCGATTAAGGTATGTACCAAATAAAAGATATGAATGTATATATCGAGCCTCTAGTCAATGAGTTACTAGATTTATCAAAGGTCATTCCTATGTATGATATATCTAGACCAGTAGGTGCACAAATGGAATTTCAATTCCATGCAATGCTTGTATGGACAATTCGCAATGCCTCAAGGCTAGCACATTTATGTGGTATATTTTAACGTTACATTGCACTTTAATAGTGTTTTATTATATTAAGTTCATGTCATGTATCATTTTTAAATAACATACTTCAAATAATTGGTATATAATTTAATCCATCTCTTATGGCTCTTCAAACAAAGGATGAATTTGCATGTCTAGTTTGTGGTTCTAAGATGAAATTTTGTCATTCTAGAAGTTTAGGAAAGGAGGTGTAGTGATGAGTATAGGCACTTCCTCTCTGAGAACCATAAGTATTGAAGTACTAAAAACTACATTTGTTCAATGGGAAAGAAGAGACTAGATTAAAACCACGGAAAATGAAACCTCTTCTATGGAAATTGCAATATAATAGAATTAATAATCAAGGTATGGATCGAAATTGTTTATGTATCATACATGAAATGTTTGGAATATTTTATATGTGTATTGCATTTTTTCACTATAATAATTGGCAATCATGTTTGTAATATCTTTAATGGTGCTTCACCTTGAATATATGATCATGAAGTCATTAATAAATGAGCACTTCCACGAGGAATGAAAATTTATCCTCTACAATTCATTAGAATTACCTCCCATGAGCAACTAGAAATTACTCATGTTCCATATACAATGCACATCAAGAAGAATGTAATAGAAACATTATGGTGAATCTTAGATGGAAGGAGTGACAAAGAAAAATTGCCAATATTTTATAATGACATTAAGGAGGCCAATAATGCAATGCAAAGTGTGATTCATTCAAATAGTGAAGGAGACCAAAATATAACCACCCTTCTATGGTTATTGAAAAAGCAACAAAGCAAACATGTAGAAGAGTCATTGAAAAAAATTAAATTTCCCACTAGTTTTTCTTCAAACATAAAGAATATCCTAACAAAGAAAGGTGAATTAGGTGGGGGTGAAACTCATGATTGGCATACCTAGATTAAGGCAGTTATTTTGGTGTATATATTTTTATATTAGTGAAACATCCTATTAGTGTATTTTTTCTACTAATTTAGGAATAAATAATGATTCATTTTTTGTATAGTATGTTCTACCTCTATCTCTCCGAGACAACTTTTTTTTGTGTAAGCTTGGTAGATCTCCTTTTCTATTAATATTTCATAATAATGTTATTTGTTTCAAAAAACTTTAGATGGCCTCAACCTGCCCATAGAAAACCAGGTCTATTGACCACCTTTCTGCATCAAACAATGTTCAAAATTTAAACAAAGTGATTCTAATCATCCATGCTACATTGGCTACCTTATCTTCTCTGAAAAAGTAAATGCTAATCGTTATCAAAACAAAATTTAACTAACAGGACTACTTCATTCATCTGAAGAATCAATTGGGGTTGGGGCTTTCGCACTTGACCCCGGTACTTCACTTTGCATCATAGTCTGGATATTTTTTTGAACATTATTCAAATAGAGATTGTTATGATACAGTTGCATTTGGACAGACTGTATCTCCTTCTGAAGATACTTTAGACTTGGTTCTATTGGTTTATCCTCTTCTTTTTGTTCTCTTTCCTTGTAGGTGGTCATTGCTCTAGCCAGGATGTTTTTCATAACCTAATACTGTTGGACGGTCTACCAAAAAAAAATTTGCAGGCCTCTGGTATTGCCTAGATCTTCGACTATTGGCTCCCATTCCTCTTCCTGAATCTCTTCATTTTCGATGTTAGCATTTAGGTCTCTTTCCCATTCAGAGATGATAGCTTTCACCTCAACTGGAGTTCTTACATAGTATGCATTGATGAGATTTTTCATACTTTCATCTCATGTTTCCCTTCTTTTCCGCAAATATTTTCTTGCAGACAGCTCCAGGCCTTTTATCTTTTTCTCTGTCTTTCCCGATCTTTTGTTCCCTTTCCTTCCCTGTTAGCTACCTTCCTTCGCCATCTAAGTCTTCTCATTGCTCCTTCTTTGTTGTTTGAATGGCTCACCTAGACGTGGTACTCATTGGCATCATTCGAGTGTCGTGTCGTCAAAGCCTTCTGCACACTAGTGTTTAAGCTACTTATAACAGAAACCAGAGATAAGGCATTATGAACCGTAATTAAATTTTCCATGGTGGACACACAGTAATTTATGATCTGTAATTTGGTTTTGGTTTTGAAAAAATTCCTTATATTCTTTCTTTGATACTTGGCCTGAGAATTGGCCTTGTTCCTTCCAAGATTCCCATCATGCTTCCCCATTTTTGGATGATACTGCACAGGTGCAGTCTCTTTCATCCACTTTGTGCCCTCTTTACTTCCTTTATCCCTGTTGACTCCCAGGTTCCACTCACTTCCCTCAAAGGTTTGCAATATAGAGACAACCCTATCTTCTAGGTTGTTTCCCATGATAAATTGAATTGCCCCTCTTTCTAACTCCCGCAAGACCAACCTATGCCTCCTACATCCTATGCTACCAACCCTGCCAACCAGTCTCCCAGAAGTCTTTATTTCCTGTTTTTTTCCACCTAGAGGGAAAGACAATGCTTTTCCCTTTCCCACCAAATGACAGTTATTTCATTGGGTTGCAAGAGTCCTACCCTTTACCATTCAATCCCCTCAGGAAACTTAGCCAAAGCCAAATTTGCACGTCCTCCCCTCCCCAATCGTGGGGTCAATTACTGCACCCACTTCTACCAGCCATTCCAGGTCTTGCATCGACATTGTACTGAGGTTTTGCATCCAGACCGACGGGATGGAGGGAGCACCAGGGTCATTTTTCACTCCAGGCCTCATGCAATTATTTTTATTTCCTTCCCTCCCAATCCATATACCCTTCCTTAACTGTCAAAAGAAATTCTTCCTACATATGCAGTTGAAACTGCTCAGGATGACGCTACTGGCAGAATAAATTTGACCAAGCAATCTCCTTCTACCCCAAGACTTAGATACCCTGAGTCGAGGTTCATATGTCCCTTTCCCCCCTCCCCGGATAGCTATCTAGTCTATCCCACCCAAGGTTGGCAGGCCAATAACCCAAGGAAACCAGTGTACTTCAATTCTATATTCGACAGGGAAAACCATAATTATTAACCAGTAGTCTTCAACAGAATTCATTACTGTTCCTCTGTGTATCTGAATTCGTCTCATATTCCAATTCATATTTTCCATACCAATGCAAGGGAAGGTAGGGAGCACATACTAGGTTTTACAGGAAAAAACCAAACATTGCTCAATGTCCCCCAACTCTTAGTGCTTGATAACTCTAACTGCACATCCTGCCTTCACTTCCTGCATGCAAATGCCCCTCAACCTTGCCATCTTTCCCTTTAATTTTCTCATCCACCTACCTGGCCTCACTTCCAAGAAACTCGCATGCTTTGCTCCACTGGTCACCTCCCTTCCCTTCTCGTGTGGGTCTCAGGATGAGAACCCACTTACCTTCCAATTAATGCCCTTCATTATTTCCTACCTACTTCCAGCTTTTCCTGTCGTGGGTTGCCCGGTTCTCCACATCCACTTGCCGGCTCCCATGCCAATTGTCCAAGCTCCCTTCCCTATACTCATTGTACTATTTGGTCGGTTTCTCTTTCGCCTGCCTTCCATGACATGTGCTCCTATCGTGAGTTTCCCGTTTCTCACTTCCTTTTTCCGTCTCACATGCCAATTGTCCAAGCTCGCTTCCCTCTGCCCATCATGCCATCTGGTCGACTTCTCTTTCCTCTACCTATCATGACATATGTCTAGCCTCTCTCCCCTCTATCCTACATTGCTCGTCACACCCTGATCGGGGTTACTCCGAGACAACTTTGAAAAAAATGTCAAACAAGTTATATATCAACTTGGAAAATGTTGAGAATGCAAAAAGATGATGGAGCTTAGTGGAAAGAAGTTGCCTTCACTAAGTGGGCCCGTTGGCCATTTTTGGCGCAAGTCTATTTTTAAACTATGTCTATTTTTAGACATATGGATCATGGTCTATGAGTTGCAGGATGCTATTGTGGATGATTGGTCAAGTTGGTAAAAATAGATGGACTTCTATTTTTAGACATATGGGCGGATTCTATTTTTAGACTGCAGGCTAAAAATAGAACAGTCAAATATTATTAGCCCTTAATAATATTTGGACTCTAAACATTATCTTATTCTCTTGGAGCACTTCAGTTTGAGCTACGGATGTGGCACATGTAGCTTCCAGAAGGAAATACGTGGTTCCTATGGGTTAACTTGAGCTATTGCATGGAGGACTTCAGTTAGGACTTTAGTGATTGAGTTTTGTGGAGTTGGATCAGGATTTGATGGAGTTGTGTTTAGTTTGACTTAGTTGAACTAGTTGTAGTTAGTCTAACTGGAAAATAGACTAATGTTGAGTGGTGTTAATTAGTTATTAATTAATTCACTAATTATTAACTCATAAAGCAACAGAAGAATACATCATTTAACTCAGTGCATGGACAATTCAGTGGAGACAAGTGTTAGAGGTGAGTGAAAGGGCAAGACAGTTGTCAGTTGTGACCATAGTTGTGCATGTGATTTGCACAATCAGTGGGGTTGAGTTGCCAATGAGGATTGCGTAGTGTTACACAAGGGAAACATGTGAATGGTTCATCCATTCTCATCCCTTCTCTATGCAGGATTGCGCAGTGGAGGCAGGCAAGCAACAAGGGTGATTTGAGCCAGTGATTGATTCAGATCTGAGCTGTATTGTGTGTAACAAGTGGAGCTAGTATTGTACAGTGTATTGTTACATGATCTCAATCAATATAATATACAGATAGTTTGGGATTTTTAGCGATATGCTTTCCCCAGTGATATACTGTGTTATCTATGATTGATGCTTCTATATTCGCATGCAATCGTTTCTGCTTTCGCAAATTGATGATCAATGGTAGATGAGATTATGTATTATGCATGCGTTCCGCAATAGTGTATAATCAGGATAATCTCAGTTGAATAAGTTTCATATTATTCATAAGATTTCTACATAAAATACATGAGGTAGGTAGCGATTTATATGCAAAGTGTAATTTAATTTGTTCAATTTGTTACGCAAATTATATTTGATTGCATGTGTTTTACTTCTAATGTACTTATATATACTTTTTTGTTGAAGCGCATGATTTTCTCGCATCAATTGTATATGATTGTCATCTAATTAAATTGATAAAGAAAAAATAAATTATTTGAGGAGACAAATTCCTCATCTAATGTGTGAAATGAAAATGTATCTACCTCTAACATTTTTAAATGCACTAGAACACTACCTCATACGCCTAGTTGAGGAGATGGAAAATTGTGGACTTGTACACTCAAGGTCAATGTGGATGGTTGAAAGGCAACTGAAATCATAAAAGGCTTTGGTTAGAAAAAGAGCACATCAAACCATGTTTAATATTACTCAATATATTCCTAAATTTTCTACAGGTATTAATGTGGATCGCATTTGGGATGTCAACTCGATCAGCAAATTTGAAGGACATCACCTATTGGGGAAAGGTAGAATGAGGAAAGTAACATGTAAGTAGATGGTGGAGATTTATAACACATTTGATTTTTTGTTTTTATGTACATTGTACTTATTTAATTTTATTCTTCCTGCATAATCCATTATTATGAAGGTATACTGTGGTAACAAATTATATGTGAATTTTTTTATTTTAATACAATTGGATGATAGTGGGATCTGATACATTTATTGCAAACAATATTGATAGGATGAAGGTATGGATTGAATGATATAAACAATCTAATGATGGTAAATTATCATGTCATGGTGTGACTATATTGGTCAAAAACGTTGAACATGAAAGATATACCAATCTTACAAAGAGGGAAATTGATTTAGCAAATGGTTTAAAATATAAACAGGCAAACATATCCACCAATACTATTTAGTTTTTTAATATTATATTGACGTATAAGGTGCTTTTTTTTACTTTATTTTCATAATTTCCAAGTATAGATATGTTTATCAATTGACATTTCATTTTTTACGTGCCTGACATATTGCAATTGAAACACTACAAGGCTATGTGGCGCAATGGCCGCAAATTTTTCATCAAAAAGTTGGATAAAAAGATAAAAGCTTATGATGGTGGGATTAATGCAATATTTCAAGTTACTAATGTTTCCTCTACATGTGATGGACATACAAAAGTCTCTAAAAATATATACTAAGGGTATTTGGAAGATATACTTGAGTGTGAATTTAAATCCTTCAAAATAGGTTTGTTAGACCTTAAATGGTACATGCTATAATTGAATGGATGTGATCCTGATAGAATTATTATTTGAGCGTGATGATGGATTTACCATGGTTAATACAAGGAACATTGATCCACGATAATAGCCAAATGTTCTTCTAATCCAATGTGAACAAGTATTTTACTGAGAGGTTTTAGGTAGAGGGGATTGGTCATATGTTGTTAGATATGATTCAAGAGGAAGGATGGTAAAGTATAATGTAGTAGAAGAAGATCATATTGAATAACAAGATGATATAGAGGAGTAGTTAATTCATGTTTCAAATGAAAACATCATAGAAGTTCAAGAATATGTTAATCAAGGAAATGTTCTGGATGAAGATGATATCGACAATGTACTATTAGATGCAAACTTGAAGAAGTTGAACCAAATGTAGGACACAATTCTCCTCATGATGATATAGACAATGATATCATTGGAAATGATGGCATTGATGAAGATGTTGATATGGACAATCCTTTCACCATAAATTCTGAATTGGATAATACAAATGTTGACTAGGGTGAAGAATAAGATTAATGATATCAAAATGTTGAAATGTACGAGGTATGTATTTATATGTTTTCACTTGATTTTTCCTCTTTCATTTACCTTAAAATTTTGTTTTCTTAGTTTGTATCTATGCTTGATTCTTACTATGTTGTTTTCAAATATTTTATAGTAGATAAACTAGGTATTGGGGAATTGAGAGTCATCTGAAGGTGGGGGAGGAGCCATATGTGCTTCCACCTTCACGAGGTTGGCCTTGTTCAATAGAGAATATACTATTCTTGAAACCAAGAGAATATCATTTGGGTTTATACCATCAACTCCAATTGGTTGAGTACCCATCGTTAAATCACCTTAATGTTACTGAGAGGTCATAGTTTAAATTTTCTCCATGCTCTCAGGGTTAGTAATGTTTAATTCACTTAAAATTTACCAATGAGTGGAAATTATGCTTTCATTAATTTAACCCTTACAAAGCGCATTGTGAATGGAGATAATGTTAAATTTTTTTCAGTTTGTTCTTGTATGCACTGAAATTTGACATGGTTATAGTAGATGAATGTGTTGACAATATGGGAGGGTTTCAGGACTCAAATGAATAATTTGACAATCAATGATAAAATTATAACATAAATTTCAAGGAGATGAAATTATTTATTCTTTTTTAGTGTCCATATTATGGTATGTATTTAACCTTGAGGGTTAGCTCAATTGGTCGAATACCCATCGTTAAAGCACCTTAATTTTCTCAAAGACTGTATGTTTTCACAGTTATTCATATTGGGATAACTTTTTCATATGAAACTATGTAGAGAATTTTATATCCTTTCCAAAATTTCAGGTCCACTCTCCAACCATCATCAAGGACTAATAATTTGGATGATGGGTGGAGAGTCCACCGGAAATGTTGGAGAGGATATAAACTCCTTTACACAGTTTCATCCAAAAAAGTTCTCCCAACCTTAATTTTGTATTTAGAGGTCATGGTTCAAATCTCTCCACACTCTTAGGGTTAGGTAATTGTTCAATATGCTTAACAGTTACTAATCAATGAAAAGTATGCTTTCATTAATTGACACTGTACAGAGGGGGTTGTGAATGGGGCCAACATTGAAATTTTTCAGTTTGTACTTGTATGCAGTAAAATTTGACATTATTATAGTCTATGCATGTGTTGATAGTATGGGTGGGTTTCGAGACTCAAATATGACTCACACAAAGAATTTGACAATGAAACGACAAAATTATAACATGTCAAGGAGTTGAAATTATTTATTAATTTTTATTGTCCTTATCATAGTATGTATTCAGCCCTGAGGGTTAGCTCAATTGGTCAGTACCCATCGTTAAAGAGCCTTAATTTACTATGGATAGTTCATAGGTTGAATTCTCTCCATGCTATTATGGTTAGGTAAATGTTCAATTAACTTAATATTTATCATTCAATGGAAATTATGCTTTCATTAATTGACCCTACACAGAGTGTAGAAATTCTGCAATTTCTCTACAAATCTCATTCTAAGACCATGTAGAAAATTTGACTGTAGATTAACCCGATAATGCAATATAACCAAAGAAAAATACTATAACCTACTTCTACTATCAATTTGCGGAAGCTTAAATATCGAGTTGAATCAAAGCTGAACACATATAACTAGAAGAAGAAGAATCAATGCACAATACACATGAAAATACTTTGGGGAAAGCCTCAGCTAAAAACCCCACTATCTGTATTATAATACAAGGTGGAAATATATAGGAATTATACAAATCCTTAGCTCTCACAACTAGCCATCTCTCAGTACAATCCTCACAGATGTGCTCACAGGTAATCCTGGCTTCTCACACGCCTTCCTCTCTGCCCTCTAAGCTCCTATTTCCTTGTGTTGTTCCTAGTGGATGATTCTCACCTCACCAAGTGGAACACTGCTCTAACACTTTGTTAGAACTACGTAATCCTCAAGGAATATATTCCTTCTGGATGAATGAGTTTTCTTTATAAGAAAACATCTGCAACTGATAGTACACTTTCCTTGAATTTAATCTCAACTAGGTCTTTCTCAGAATAGACATGCATGAGTTTCTAATGAGGCAATCTTCAGTTAACTAGAGTACACTAGTTGAGTGCATGCATGAATCAATTAATTGTTAACTCTCTATTACTTCCTCAAATAGTTTGGAACTAATTTAACTGGACTTAACTCAGTAAATTGAGTTAACTAAGTACAACTCAAATATAACTCAATCTTATCTCCTTAATTTAAGGCTTATCTCCTTAATTTAAGGGATAACTCTTGCATGACTACAAAAACACTTCTAACTTGAATTTCTCCAACTAATTAAGTCAAAATAACTTAATTATTATTTCCAAGTAGTTGTTAAGACTAAATTCAATTTTAATTCACAAATTTAATTCAAGGACAAATTAAAATTGGAATATTCTTGTTGCCACATTTCAACACTCCCTCTCAACAAGAAAGGGATTATCTTCCACCCCAATCTCGTCTTTATGGAACTCAAATTTACAATTTGACAATGCCTTTGTCAAACTGCCAACATCTTGCTCCTCTGTCGAAATATACTGCAGCAACATGATCCTCCCATCATCAGCAACTTGCTTTACCTTGTAAAGCCAATGGGAACTCACAACTAACTTGTTCTCTGGTCTCAGAACCTCGTCCCAAACACTATTACGAACTATGGAGTCATACTCCTCCACCATACCATCAACCCAAATTGGCTGCTACACTGCTTCATCAAAGGAAGATGGGTTAGTCTCAACACATTCCCCAGCAAGGGCCATGTATCCAATGTACCTCTCAGGTGACCTCCTCTGTCTGAGCTGAGAAAATGGTGCTCCACATTCTCTCTCACATCCTCCAACAATATGTCAGCTTCTCTTGTGTGCTTTTGTCCATCTCTGGAAGACTCTGCTTGAGTGGATCTCTCCACTCCTAGAACCTCTACATGCGACTACTCTGCATCATTCTAAGGCTCCTCCTCCTTAGGAACCAATAGTTCCTCCACATCCTGTAGCTGGAGCTCCCTCTTAAGGGAAACTTGCATGGCCTTCTGCTCATCAAACTTGATATATCTGCGAACCACTGTCCTCCGACTGGTCGGCAACTACACCCGATAGTTGTGAGGTGTATCAGTGTACCCCAAAAATATCCCCAACTCTGTTGTCGGCTCAAGTTTCTTCCATGCATCCTTTTTGTTAGCGCTTGGAATTCACCTAGGCTGAGATAGACAAACTCTCAAGGCTACATCAAACCATTTCACCTCGTAGCTAGCCCTACGAGGTATGAGAAGGCTCTCTCGGGTCAAAACTCGATGGATTTTGTCAATAGGATGAGTTGACCAATTAGGAACAAGGATTTTAGGCTAGTAAACTGATAAGGGGGATTGATTTAAAGATTTTTTGGTTTTTTGGTGGCAATTGGAAGGAGTGCAATTCAGGGTGTGGGGATTGAGCACAGTTTTTGCAGGGGGATCTTTGGGGCAAGGTAGGAGTGAGCGGTGATGCCTTAATCTGAGATGGATGATCAGGGATGATAGAGAAGGAGCTAAAGAGGGCAAACAACCATTTGAATCCTCTCTAGATAGCAGAAAACATAAATTTTGAACAAACTAAAAAGCTGAGCATGTCAAAGCATGTATTCAAACTTTACCACTTCATCTGTCCAAATAGAAGCAAAAGAGAGATGTAGAATACATAAACAAACTTACAAGAACATTTAGAGAACACACCATCAACACTACAATCCACAAGAATCCACAAGGATGTCTGCAAAACCCTGGCCTTCTTCCTCTTTAAATTGCAAAGATAGATGTACAATATACAATGAAGCTTTCTCCCACAAGAGTCCAACCTTCCAACCTCTCAAAATGACTAAGAAAACACATAATATAGGCAAGCTAACCTCTTCCCTTGCCTCTAGGGGTCGAGCTCATCCTTCTAGGAGCAGTTTGAACTAATTCCAAACTAAGCACTAGATAATAGGCAGCTCAACAACTTGCCTCTATTACTTAGCTAACTGATTCATGCATTAATTATTCACTTTTTACATCAAGGAAGCTTCTAGAAGAGTAAAGAGAGGTAAAATCTATCAAAGTGCCATGAAAATATTACATTTATCCATAATCTACAAGTAAAAATAATCAACCATAGTCAAAACAATGTTTTTTGACCAAAAAAGTCAATTCTGGCAAAGTTAGCTCTCACATCCGCGCCCCTTGGCTCTCACGTCCGCGCACCTTTGCAGCAACTTTTGAGTGGGTTACACTGGTCCAAATCAGGTGCAAGATGGCTCATTGGAAAGCTTGGTCTATCTACTTTCCATCCCAAGTGGAATTTCTGAATTTGGAGTTGTTGCGTCCCCTCAAAAACCATTTCTCCCAAGGTCACTTTCTGCAACTCAAAAAGTGGGCAGAAAGTCATTTTTTTGATGTATTTTGAGCTTTTCGAAGCTCAAATCTCAAAATCTAGCTTCTCCCAAGTATTGGTAATTTTTCTCTTTGCATTCCCTTTCGAAAAATGCCAAGTTTTCAAAATTCCGAGCAGTCCTTCAAAACGTCCGCGCTCGGGACGCGGACATGGCACGGGAAAAACCTGTAAATGGCAGAAAAAATTCACAAATGACAAAATTTTCTCCAAATTTCTTGAAATTTGGGCTGGGAGTCCCCAATCAAGTACCATGCTCAGTCAAAGAGTCTTTGGCCAAAATTTGGAGTGGATCGGGCGTTTTCTTTCGTTTTTGTGTTTTGGCCAACCGTCCTTGGAGCACCTTCGTTCTCGTCGGTATTTTTGACATTTCTTTCAAACTATGACACCTGTGTAAAAAGTGAAGGAGGTTTTTCTTCTTTGTCATGTTATGGACAAAAACCTCTCTCAGTTCCCCAAAATTCATCTCTGACGGCTCTGAAACATCATTTGAGTGAAACTTTCCCTGATGTGTGAAACAAGGAATTTGGTCGAAATGAAGCGAAATGAAGGGGATAGGGGGCTTCTAAATTATTGGGGAAATTTTGGGGAGTGGGGAGGGATGTTAGGAAGCAGGGAAAGTGGAATCTTAGAGATTGAGTGAGGGGAAGGGGTCCAAAAGGGAAAATCACAGGCCAAACCTAGAAAATTGCCAAGTTGTAACTAGAAACTAGGGTTTGTGCAAAAAATGAGGATTTTGGGGAATCTGAGTGTTGGGAAGTGTATGATATGGTACTTTAAGGATAGGGGAAGGTGTATGAACATCAGGAAACAAGTTTTGCCATTGATTTGACCATCCAAGATAAATTGGCTTCAAAACCCTAGGAGAGGGAAATGAACTTGCCAAGGCACAACTGAAGCATGAACAAGACGTAAAATGACTCATTAGACACTGAGATGATAATGACAACCCCATAAATGATGATAGACTCAGCTAAATGATGACATAGACTGACATTTGAGCAACTTTAGAAGGAGCATAAAGCAAACCCTAGACCTAATGCCTAGTGACCAAATTTTGCTTGAAGACTCACTGAAATGACAAAATTTGACCTTAACACTTCAAAATAACTTTGTAAGAGCATATTTGATCACTGATGGAGGGCATTCAAGACCGACACTAACAGTACCTTTAGACCCAATGGAATGATCGCGCTACACAGAGCTAGTGCGCGATGATGAGAGTGACAAGGATCTAGACTGTATCCACAAGATAACTGCGCAGGAGAAGGACTGGGTGAATCCTACAGCGGATGATAGAATTTCGTGGGAGCACGAAATCTCCTGCACGTCATATTTGGATGAAGAAATAGAATGATGGCAGAACTAGTTACATGAGGTAACCATGCTCAATTGAAACATGATGGTAAGATCACTATGCTGTGTGACAATAGAAGTAAGTGATCTACCTATGTATGACGGGTTGATAGCGGTGGATGACTTCCTAAACAAGTTTGAGAGAGAAGTGCTAGAACAACAATAGTTTGATGCTCTAAAATTGGCATTGCACACTACACCCACAAGGTGGTGGGGTACGCGCCCGCAACATTTTGAGGACTGGCACAAATGCAGAAGGGTGATGCTTATATGGTTTAGAAAGCCTCAGTTGCAGAGGGAAGCTGGGTATGATGGATTTAACAGCTAGCGCGCCCACTTCTCTCGATGGGTACAGGCGTATGGTACGCAACCTCCACGAATGCACACCATCCTCATGATAGTAAATAGGAACAACAAGAAGGAGTGGGCAAGACGAGGGTGTGAATGACGAAGTATGATAAGACCAAGCGTGCCAAATATTATCCATGGGAATCCTTTAACAAGGTGTGTGAAGTGCTGAACATGGTCCACCATGTGAAACGCACTGACTGGGACCTGCACATACTAGTGGTTCTATGGGCTTATAGGACCATGTGAAAAACCATAACTGTTCCAGCACATCTAAAGCTGAAGTATGAAGGAGGGGCTATAATCCCTATGGAGCATGCAAAGCCTAGTCTGCACATAGCAGCACCCATAGATATGATGGTCTGCGAAGCCTAGAACGAAAGAATCACAAAGCCGTGAGAAACAAAACACATAGGAATAAAGGAAGAAATCCAACTGGGAAACTTTAGACTCCTTGAACTTGAAAAAGAAAGGGTACGATTAAGGAAGAAAAGTGCTATGATGGATGCGGAGTTCAAGAAGCTAGAGGGCAAGATAAAGGAATCGTTTTTCATCCAAGGACCTAGGATGGTATGGCAAGGTGCATACGATCATACTAATAAGTTTGAGCACTATCGCTGTGAATTGGTTAGTCTGTTGCCTTGGCTTGGACTGCACATTGCCAAATGTATTGACTAGGGTAGCGTGTTGCACATAGTAAAGTGTGCGATGCCGACCATAACAATGGAAGGTGGGGATTCTCCACAAACCATGATGGAGGATGGGATGGAGCTCCACACGGGTGGTGCGACCACCTAACTAGCCACGAGAAGGACAGTCTTAGTGCTCCAGACAGTTGAAAGGAAGTGTGGAACTATAAACTATTATGCTTGGGAGCTGCACGATATTAGGGATGCACATAGAAGTAGAGCGTCACAGGGTCCGTGTCCGCGCACAGAGGGCTGCACTGCCGCACGGATTGGCTAGAAACTGACCATTGAGATTGCTATTCAGGATGGGATGTGCGACTTGAGGCCAAATGGAGTGGGTGGCAGGCATTTAAGACACGATTTATGAGCAAGATTTGGGAAAATCTGCCACCCAGAAAGAATTAATGGATCAGAATTAGGGGGAATAGTCGAATTCAAATTCAAAAGGCGCTATAAAACACAAAGGGTTGACCACCAAACAACACTTGGTCATTTGAGAATTGAGCAGTTGAGAAGAGCCCTCAGAATTAAGAGCTGAGTGATAATTGAGCCCCTGAGTTCAAAAGTGCCAGAATACAACCTAGATATGATGACATCAACTAAGGATGGTTTGGGAATTGAAGAGGTAACTGTCAGTGAGGCCGTGTAGACCCCAATGGTGGAGGATGTTTTAGAAGGTGTCGGGGTTGTGGTAGATATCCCCAAATCATTGCATACACCAAGACCCAAGAAGGATAAACAGGCAATGGCTCCAGTATGTGTGTCCCCTAGGAATGCGCTGCGCAACAAACTATCGATGGCAGAGAAGGGAAAGTTGTCACGATTGAATCAGATGAGGAAGAAGAAGATTTGCAGGTCCTGATCATTGCAAAGGAAGAAAACAAAGGCATGGAGGAGGATATTCAGCCTACACACTCTACAAAAAAACTACCTACATATGTCCCTCCGCAGAAAGGGAAGACCGAAGTGTCGAAGGACCTAGATGAAACCAAGAGTTCACTCCAGACCCCGCTCCTCCCGGACAACATTTTGTTTGAAGCCACGCACCTGGGCTGCGTGCCAACCATGAAGTTTGAATATTGGGACCTCGCTGACCACGAGATGTTCCCTCACTTGGAGACCGCGAACCTCATTAAGTAGAACACTGTGAGGGTGGAGACAATGTTAGAACTGTGGAAGTGGATGCGCGGTGTGGAAAAGGTTAGGTTGTTGAAATTATTATGGGTACCGCATTTCCACTGCGTTCCCATAACCATTTTCATCATTTGGAACCTGCTTTGTCTGGTGCATGATGGGTATCTGTGCCTGGAGGAGCCTATCCCCATCACAGGAGACCTCATTCACCAAATTTCTTGGCTCCCCTGCAAAGGAAAGGACCCTGCGACCATAGCCAAAGGAAAGGGCAGTGATTTGGCCCTTGTAGAAGCCACGAAGACAAAATACTAGATAGAGAAGAAGAAGAGGGGCTATGCCATCTCCATCATCAAGGACGTTAGGTATCAGAGGTCCCACATAATAGTTTTGGGGCTTAAAGCCTATAAGTTAGGATAATAATATTGTAAATCTTTGAAAAATGCGGAGCACGAAATGTAATAGATCGAGTCAAAGGGTTGTCTACCCAAGAAATAATATAGAATAATAGGAAGTAATTCAACCTACCCATGGTCCGCAAACCATGAGAATATATAAATAGAGTGAGGCTCTAAGGGTAGAAATCAGTTCAGGTTTGGATGAATCTTAGTGCTATGGGTTTGTGAAGATAATAGTTTCTGCTTCTATAAGTCTGAGTTAAGGGTGTGGGTGAGAAGATAGAGGATCTACAGTTGTGTGCACAGAGGTCTGGTAGATGTTAGGACTCCATATTGTCTACTTTTGACTTTATATTTTGTCATAATATTACCCTCTCTAGCCCATAAGTTAAAACCTTTGATAACATTTTGACCTCATTATTCCAAGGTATGAAGTAACTCTCCTCATTGCTATATGTCTAATTATTCAACACATATTCATGTTATCTTTATAATTAATCTTTGGAAGTTGACTAAGTTGCTGACAATTGTTGAAATTGTTCAAAGTCCGCAAAATTATAATTCACAGTTGCTGCAACACCAGAAATAGCAACTGATTAAAGCAGGTAAAACCTCATTTTGCAATGAGTGAAACAACAATTATCTAGTGGGGCAGTAACCGTCTGAAGCTAGCAGAACTATACTTGGCAGATGTTGATACAGCACGATCAGCAAAACATAGTCGCAGATGCTGGAACACCAGGAACAGCACGAGAACTTCAAGGGAACAGTTGAGATTTACCAAATCGACAACAAGGATGAAACGGCCAAGGATAGCACAAAGATCTCAAGGAGATGGACGAGGTATACTAGTTTTGCAACAGTAGAAGGATCCGCCTAACGAAGGATGACAAAGTTTACACACTGTTGTAACAACATGCTGTAACAGGAATTGATTTCCTATTTTTGTACAAAGAGGTCAAATTGAATGAATAATGACAATCTATTGTAATAGATGTCTCCCTTATAAAAAGGAGACATTTACAGTTGAGAGTTAGCAAGTTATAACGGAAGTATTGTAGTGCAGAGCGAGTCTGAATCTTTATTGTAATTAGACATTTTGGCAGATGAATAAAGCACTGTTCTGAGCATTTCAACTTAGCATCTGTGTTCCAGGGAATCTTGTGAGAGGGATAGGGCCCACCTTCTTCACAAGATTCACCCATTTCTTTTCTGTTAAGTGTGTGTGTGATTTCTGTGTATTTCTAGCCTTGCTTCTGATATTTCTTTTTTGTTGATACTCTGTTTTCTTAATCGATTGGCGTTGTGAAAGAGTGTGTCACCGGTGATTAGGATTTTCAGTGTGCATTGGCAAATTGGTTACAGAGGCAGGTGCTAAACATCCTTATTTTGAGGACAGGGTCCTGGTACTCTATTACAAAACAGCCATCATTTCCTTCTATGGATTTGTTATCATTCGTTAATTGTTTTCATTTCATTTTTGCAATAGATCATAGCTGCTGTAACACAGAGTAAGGGTTTGATAGAAAGTAGATTTGTTTATACTACAGCCTTTAATGCTTTTAGAATTGAGTGCATACAGTACGAGGTCACCTTTGAAACAAAAGGACTTTCCCGATTTGATAATTTAATGTGGTAGTCGAGTGTTTAATCAATAAACAATTTGAGTAGCCAACATTTTGGCGTCGTTGCCGGGGAAGGCGACTAAAGATTTTAAAGGCATTAATGATTTTCCTTTAGAATAACAGGTGCATGAGAGGATGCAGGAAAGCTAACTTCACAGGCGGCAAGGGCACAGGAGGAGGAAGAAAAAATTTCATTGACGAGATCATTTCAAAGGCCAAGACATCCCAGAGAACAAGTTCCCGAAGACCTCAGATCCAGCATTCCTCCCAAACAGATCACCAGACGAAGGAAGTAATAGGACCTGAAAGGAAGCTAGAAACACCAGAGCACGTTGAGGAACCAGTAGAAGAACCTGAAGAAATAGAAGATACTGAAGACAGAGCAAGCGATTCAGGAAAAAGACCAATGGAGGATAACAGAGTGGAAGGAAGGGGGGAAAATTCACTCTCCACCCTGGAATTTCCTATTGGGGATATCCCAAGAGGAACAATCCCTATGAAGAACATTCCACCTGCAGCATTACCTAATTTTCATGGGTTATCCTCTGAAGACCCTGATGAGTTCCTCTTTGAATTTGATATACTGTGTAGGAGTTATGATTATGTAACTCCTGCTCAGAAATTAAAACTGTTTCCAGCAACATTGAAAGGGAACGCGTTAAGCTGGTTTATGAGCTTAGGGGCTCAGGTGATCACTACGTGGGATCAGATGAAAGAAAGTTTCCTGACCAAATATCAGGATTGTTGCCGAACAAGAGAAAGGAAGGAAGAATTGTTTAAAATGGTTCAGAAGGAGGATGAGAATCTGGAGGATTTTGTAGAAAGACTACAGTATAATCTACATCGATCTGATCATCCGACTATGAGTAAGGATATTCTGAAGACAATACTGCTAAAAGGGGTACGAGATGACTACTTGGATATGCTGAATATGCTTGGAAAAGGGGATATTTCCAAAGAACCATTTGATGAGATTATCAACCTCTGTATGAGATGTTCCAGAGGAGCAGCAAGCAGACCAAAAAGAAGGGATAGTATATACTCAAGAGTCCAGAAATCAGCAAGTGGAGGAGCAACATGAGCCGAAATAGGTAACTTTCTTGAAGAATTTAAAACTGAAATGTTAAGCTCTTTTGCTTCACAAATTGATGCCCTGCAGGTTAAAAAGAAGCAGGCAGAACTAGAAGTTGCTCTGGCTATTTTCTGTTCTAAATGCAGAGAGAAGCACCCACTAAGGGAATGCCCATTGGATAGGGTACCAATTTGCACCATATGTGAAAAGGATCACGAGACTCAACAATTCCATTCTCTGCCAAGAATAAAGGCAGCACTGCAATCAACTGAAAAGGAAGCTGAAGCAGTGTACCTGATGACACAGAGGAGGCAATGGCAACCACAAAGACAAGGTAGAAATTCTAACACATCATTTAGTCGTTGGAATAATCACTCTCCTTTTCAAACAAATTACCCACCCATGAATCAAATGCAATACCCACCCTTTAATCCAATGCAATTTCCACCTATGCAGCAACCAAATCCTCCTTTTACCGATCCTACCATGTGGAATCCTTGGACTCTTCAGCAAACTTATTTCAATCAATGGAACCCAAACTGGACAACCCAACAGATTCCATTTCCTCAACACCAACAATCTCTTTCCTTACCATCTAATGCTCCACTGAATAACCAGTCAATCAGACCCCAACTACCTGTACAACCTAACCCCAACCCGAATAATAATAAAGCTCTGCAGGTAATTGATATTCAAAGTCAACATGTTTCCCCTATGCAATGCAATGATATCCATTTACGTTCTGGGAGAATAGTTGAACCCATCATTGATGATATTACTGACTCTGAAAAAGAGGAAACTAGAAAAGAAAATTCATCTAACAACAATGCTGAAACAGTTGAATCATCTTCTAACAAGACTGCTCAAACAGCAGAGCCACCCTTCCCTGAACATCTGGCTCTTACCAAAACATTTGAGTCACCTGCTTTTAACCTTTTAGGAGAACTGCAGAATTTATATGTCAAAACTCCGCTATTACAAGCACTAAGAGATGTTCCTATTTATGCTAGAACTGTTAGGGATATCTGTATTAAAAAGCCTGGAAGAAAAGCTAAGGAACCCCTCACAGTCCATGTGATGGGATAACTGACTGCTTTGATGACAGAAAAAGATCCCCCTGTGAAATATGGTGACCCTGGTCACCCTATAGTAACAGTTCAGGTTGGTAAAACCTTTGTCTCTAAAGTTCTAGTAGATCTGGGTGCTGCAATAAACATTATGACACTTGAAACAGCACAATTACTGCAGTTGAAACATTTAATTAGGGAAACCCCAACCATTCTAGAGCTGGCTGACCGCTCTACAATTAAACCCAAAGGAGTCATTGAAGACCTGGTAATTTCCATAGAATCTTGGAATTACCCAACCGACTTTGTTGTGTTACAAACTAAAACAAATTTGGGGGGTCACCCACTGATTCTAGGAAGACCTTGGCTGGCTACAACAGATGCCTTCATCAGCTGTAGATCTGGATCAATGACAATATCTAATGGGCAGGAAACCAAACAACTTACTCTTTATCCTCATGCCACACCCATGATTAATAATGACAATTCTGTATGGTTAGATTATGAGGATGAGGAAACTCAACCTATTTTAATTGTCGGACAGGCTTTAACTTTCAAAGACTCAACCGAAGATGAATTAATCAGAAATTTTATCTCTGAACCTTCTTCGGTTAGTCCAGAAATACATAATCACTTCACTGCAATCTTGGAATCTGAATCCCAACAGAACCTTGAAACTGAAAATTTACCTCAGACATTTGCTGGCAGCTCCTCCAAAAGTATAACAGTAGAAATCAAGCCAGGTACGACATTAAATATAAATCCTAATCTAACAGACGATCAAAAATAGCAGTTAACGAAGCTACTCCGTGAAAATAAAGAAGCATTCGCATGGGATTATACAGATATGAAAGGGATTTCTCCTGAACTATGCACCCACCGCATTTATATTAAAGAAGGATACTGCCTAGACTGTCAACCCCAATGACGGATGAATCCCAATTTAAGGGAAATTGTAAAGGAATAACTTCAAAAATTGTTGAATGCAGGATTTATATATCCCATATCTGATAGTGAATGGGTTTCTCCACTAGTAATTGTACCCAAGAAAAATGGGAAATGGAGAGTATGTGTGGATTATAGAGCCCTAAATAAGGCCACCAAGAAAGACCATTTCCCTTTACCATTCATTGATCAGGTATTAGATAACTTGGTAGGTAATAAATTCTCTTCCTTTTTGGATGGATTTAGCAGATATAATCAGATCAGGATTGCACCCCAAGATCAAGACAAGACCACTTTCACTAGCCCATGGGGGGCCTTTGCCTATAGGGTTCTTCCATTTGGGCTATGTAATGCCCCAGCAACATTTCAAAGAGCAGCGATAGGGATTTTTTCTGATATGTTAAATGATTCTTTAGAAATATTTATGGATGACTTTACTCCTTATGGCACGACCTTTGAGGATGCATTACAGAACCTTGAAAAAGTACTTAAGCGATATATAGAAGCACACCTTGCCTTAAGTACTAAAAAATTCCATATGATGATGAATCAAGGTATTGTATTGGGTCACTTCGTCTCATTCTTGGGAATTCAAGTCGATCAAGCTAAAATACAGGTAATTCAGACCCTCCCTATCCCCAAAACACAAACTGATGTGAGAAGTTTCTTAGGACATGTTGGGTATTATAGAAGATTTATCAAGAATTTTTCTAAAATATCTTCTCCTATGTTTGTGTTACTAACGAAAAATGCTGAATTTAAGTGGACTGATGATTGTGAAAAAGCATTTGATGAACTTAAACATCAGTTGTCTACAACTCCCATTTTGAGAGGACCTGATTAGGCACTCCCCTTTCATATATCCTCTGATGCCTCAGACACTGCGATTGGAGCTGTCTTGGGACAAGAAGAAAACAGTCTTCCCTGTGCCATTTATTTCATTAGCAAAAACATGACCCCCGCAGAACTTAATTATACAGTTACTGAGAAGGAATTTCTAGCAGTGATTTATGCTATCAATAAGTTTCGGCATTATATTACTGGTTATACTACTTTTGTGCATACTGACCACTCGACCATTAAATACTTAATGAACAAATCAGTTACAAATGCTCGAGTTACCATATGGTTATTGTTATTACAAGAATTTGATATCACAATTGTAGATCGACCAGGAAAAGAGAATGTAGTTGCTGATTTCCTTTCTCGGTTAAAAACTAATGAAAATATTCCAGTAGATGATTCTTTTCCTGACGAATATTTATTTGCAGTATCTGCTCACTCACCTTCGTATGTAGACATTGCCAGCTACTTAGTTGCAGGGAAATTACCATCACACCTATCGCATAGAGAAAAAAGGAAAATCATTCAGCAAAGTGCTAGGTACAGCTGGATAAGCGGCTGTCTGTTTCACACAGGACTCAATCAGGAGATCCGGAGATGCATTGGCGAAGATCAAATTTATGATGTATTGAAAGCCTACCACGATGGCCCTTGTGGAGGGCATTTTGCAGACAAAAGAACAACACACAAGGTTCTCAGGATGGGTTACTACTGGCCCTCAGTCTTCAAGGATTCAAAGAAATATGTCAGGGCCTGCAATAGCTGTCAAAGAATGGGCCAGCCTAATCATAGGGATGAAATGGCACTCAATCCCCAGGTAATTCTTGAACCTTTTGAAAGATGGGCACTAGATTTTATAGGTCCTATTAACCCTCCATCCAATCAAAAAGTTTACATACTAGTATTCACGGATTATATGACTAAGTGGGTAGAAGCTAAGGCACTCCTCAAAGCTAATGAAGAATCAATATTAACATTTTTATTTGAAGAGATCTTCGTTAGGTTTGGACTGCCTAGGGAACTAGTCACTGATGGGGGACCTCCTTTTAACTCTCATGGCTTCAAAGACACATTGCAGAAATACCATATTAAGCATAAAATGACCACACCTTATCACCCCCAGGAAAATGGGCAGGCGGAAAGCACCAACAAAGTCATAGAAGCTATTTTGACAAAAACAATAAAGGAAAACAGGAGGGACTGGTTTCAAAAGTTGCCTGAAGCGCTATGGGCTTATAGAACTATTTGGAGGAATACTACGAGCTTTTCACCCTATGAATCAGTTTTTGGTAAAAATGTTGTTTTCCCTGTGGAGTTTGAAATCAAAACTTCAAGAACTGCTTTCGCTGTTAACCTTGATTTGACTGATGCACAGACAGCCAGGTTGCAACAGCTTCAGGAACTGGACGAGAAGGGGTTGGATGCCATCCATCAAACAACCATGATCCAGAAACAAAGAATCAGATGGCACGACAAAACAATTAAGAAAAAGCAGTTCCAGAAAGGTAATTGGGCTTTATTGTATGACTCCCGTTTCGAAAATTTCCAAGGTAAATTAAGAACAAGGTGGCTAGGACCTTATGAAATAGATGTTGCTTTTCCAAATGGAACAGTCAGACTCTTAACGATTGATGATAGTAGAACACCGTTATTAGTGAATGGGTATTGACTCCGTTCGTATCAACGGCCTGTTTCTAAAGAGGATTTCAAAGCTACCTGCATGGCAGAATTACATTATGTCTTTTTGGGGGAACCTGCTATCCCTCAACGCACTTAAATTTCTGTTTGTTTATTTTTTAGATTAGATTTCTTAAATAATAATACCTGCCAAGGGTTGCCATGTTACAATTAATTGTTTTGCAGATTTTAGTTTCGGAGGATGGCTGAGAATAAAAATTCCAAAAGAATCACTTTGCAGCTTGGAAACATTTTTCGGACCATAAATCAAGTTTTTCATTATGTCCCATTGCTGCAACACCACTTCCCGTTGCTGCAACACCATTTCTCCTTGCTGCAACACCACTTCCCGTTGCTGCAACACCACTTCCCGTTGCTGCAACACCACTTCCCATTGCTGCAACACCACTTCCCGTTGCTGCAACACCACTTCCCGTCGCTGCAATACCACTTCTCGTTGCTGCAACACCACTTCCCGTTGCTGCAACACCACTTCCCGTCGCTGCAATACCATTTCCCCGTTGTTGCAACACCATTTCCCGTTGCTGCAACACCTCTTCCCATTGCTGCAACACCACTTCCTGTTGCTCCAACACCACTTCCCATTGCCGCAACACCACTTCCTGTTACGAGAACATCACTTCTCAATGCTGTAACACCAGTTGCATTACTTAATAAACTATCATCCTGATGGAACATATTATTATTCATTAAAGGAACCAACCATGCACTCTGATAATTACACTTCTTCACTACTACCTCCTGTCAGTAATAAAAATCGCATGTATTCTCACGCTTCTACACACTTTGTAATCATTATTGATCCAGCAAAAGACAAGATAAGACTTTTCGGCGCACAACTAAAGGTAAAAGTAAAGGTACGCATGTTTAAGTGTGGATATTAAATTATAGTTAATGTGGAGATGTTGATACAACTGCCGAAATCATTGTACTACCAATCAGATCATTCAGCCGTAGATTTGGGGGGATTACCAAAATATTGTAATTATTGCATAACATGTCAATCACCGCCACCCTTACTCCTCGCGGTAATATCTAAAAGTCACTTCGTCATGGCATATCCTCATTTGTAATGGTTTACTCTATCTCAAACTCGGCAACTCAACTCTATATTGTGTATTTTCGTTGGATCAGCAGCTATGGGTGGAAATCTGATTACACATGAACCTGGCACAACAGCACTACTAGAACTCTACCCCGAGGTTTACCAAATTTTCCTGCAAGCAAGATGGGTAGACTACTTTAGAAGACTCCCAGATTTCAATACACATCAAGTATTGGAGTTCGCATGCAACTTAAGGTAAGGATTTTCCATGGTCCATGGAGTACAAATTCCAGTAACAGAAGAAGACGTAGCCCAAGTTTCCGGGTTACCGATCAATGGTACACGCTGGTTTAGTAGAAAACATCTTATTCTGAATGCGCAGCAAGACTTTTTCTTACCAGGCGAGCATGTGGAAGCCAAAGGCAGAGGGGTCACACTTCAGTCACTGCCTCCACCATGGCCAAAGGTTGCGGAGTTCGTTAAGCAGTATTTGACTTGTGAAGGTCATTACCAGGTAATTTACCAACACGACTTCGTTTTGTTAAATCATTTGAGGCATGGTCAGTTAATAAACATGCCCTATTATCTATTGGGTTGTCTAAAAATTATTTCACACTATGCTGTAAAAGCAAAGCATCCGCTCCTTTCCCTGAAACATCATCGCTTAGCCAAACTTCTAATAAATAGAGGCTTTGCTCTAAATCACCCACCTCCCCTCATTAATTCTCCCCAACAAATAGAAGAAGATCATCAGCAGGCAGAGGAAGTTCCCCAACAACCAGACCAAATACCCTAGGAAATTCCCAACAACCAGAGCAAATACCCCAGGAAATTCCCCAACAACCAGAGCAAATACCCCAGGAAATTCCCCAACAACCTGAGCAAATACTCCAGGAAATTCCCCAGCAATTAGCAGCAAAAACACCCCTGCAGAGGACACCATCCCCCAATGAAGCTCAACCATCCACCCCCATGCTTCATATTTCCACTGATGACTCCGATGATAACACCCCCATCATCTTTCTTAAAAGAAAAGAGCAGCAGAAAACTGAAACTCCACCAAAAAGAAGAAGAACCAGGGCTTCAGTCAAAGCAGCTGCTATTCCTGATAGCTCCCCCATTATGAAGAAAAGTGACCGAAAAAGAAAAATTACTGACTTTCCTGCTTCTGTACCAAGGCGACAAACACGGTCGTTGGTGGGCTCTAGTATTGTAGCGATAATGCTGCAACTCCTGGGACTCCCTTCTTTACATTTATCAACCCGGTTGTTCGTAACAAACTTGGAAGCGACGGTGCTATATGCACAAGTACTAGCTCTTGTTGCAACCGTCACTTGGTCAGCTGGCACAAGTCCGCTAGGGCTTTAGCCAACTTCTATAAGGTCTTAGAAGAAGCTTTTAAATGATGGATGAAAGCTAACTCAAAGGGGAGCTAATATACTTGCGGAAAGAAACTGAAAGCCAAAGAGGAATGCAAACCCTAGCAAACCCTAACTCTACCAGCTAGTTCTATTGATGCAAAAATGAGAATACAAACTGCTGAATGAGATGCCATTGACTTCAAAAAGGGAAAATGCACATGTCTTAGACTAATTTTGTCCTAGAAAGTATCTTTTTGTATTTTCTTGATTAAGTGTTGATTTTCACATGCATATGCTTGAACTGTGCTTCACTGTGCAGGAGTGGATCTAGGAAGAGGAATGCTTGGAAGTAGTTGGAGAGGCTCAGAGGGGGTCTAATGAGTCCCTAACACTCTTCCCCAGAGTCTCACAAGGTTTGGCTATCGGGAAACCTCACTTGTGAGCTTCTACAGGAAGTCTACAGGGGTTCTACAGGAAACTTCAGGATTTCTACAGGAAACTTCAGAATTTCTAAGGGAAACTTCAGAACTTCTACAGGATGTTTGGAAGTCAGTTCTTAGGAGGTGGATGAGTGAAGGATGGTGCATGGATGGATCTAGAGGTAGGATAGGGGTCTGGACATGGCCTAAGGACTGGTGGGTGGTTCAGTGGAGAGGTGTAGAAGGCTGACTTGGCTCGAGGATGGCTAAGGCAATGATGAGCAAGAAGGTAAGGTTTCGTAGACACAAAGGATAGATGGGAAAAGGCGAGCTTAGCTACGAGACAGAACATGAGGCTTATATGATGCTTTGGGAGGATGGGTGAAGGAAGAAGATGCCCTGCACGGTGGGCCTTGATCAATTCTACAAAAACCTACAAATGATCAAATCCTAAACTAATCTATTCTCTCCATCAATCAACATAAATGAGCAGCAAATTTATTTGGGAAGAAAACCTTGTACACCATCTATGTAAAGAAACATTTCAGATGTCCAAACCCATGACTAATCTCTGCAAATAAGACAAGCACACTAAAAGATTGCATAAACAACAAACTAGTGTTTTTGTGAGGCAGCACTGTTTCCTCAATTTCAGCCCCAAATCCAAGAAGGCCGAGGTGAAACCAGGAGTGTAGTTGTCTCTTTTTCTTGGGGATCTTGATGTTATTATCCTACCAAAACATCTAAACCAAAGTCACTCATAAACAGAGGTCTATTCCAGCATCACAACGAAATCTACTTAATAACAATGCGTTCAATTGCATAAAAGAGAAAAACAGTGATACGTAAAGGAAAAGCAATAATACAGAAAGGAGGTCCTAGGCTCTCAGGTTGGGCCCAACCCTGAGAGCTTTTGCTCCTATGAAAAACTCAGATTTGAGAGGAAACCAAACTGCTTCTCATTATCCAAAAAGATTCATAACAGTTATGCCAAAAATGGCTACAAAGGAAAAATAAAGCTGTTGCAGCACTGAGGTGCAAAGTACACAATAGGTTCAAAAGTATTTTTACGAAGGTTGAGGCCTCAAAATTTATAGATAACGAGGGACCTAGCTGGCCTCCTCAATCTGTGGAATTCGGCTATCAAACTGTGAGTCAAACAGTCCCTTTCTAAATGCTGATTGGCTGCCTTCTAGATTCGGTTTGGTGGTCTTTGGAGCTCGGAGTTGGAGGTGAAAATCCCGAGGAAGGGTCATTGAATGTCGTAGCCACCCCTCCTTCAAGTCCTCACTTCAGGCTTGGCTGCCTTATAGCTCATGATTGCTTTGACTTTGCTCCAATATATGTCAAAAACCTGAAATAGACACGTGTTAACCACCTAGGAAAAGTAACTTCCCTTATTCGTACCAAAGACACAAACATACTAAAAATAATGCATAAACTATAGAAACTGACGGATTTGAACAAGGGCTGAACAATGAAAATTAGGCCAAATGAGCCCAAATTGTTACCAATTTTGGGGCTCATCATCATCCCCCTGCTAAAAGGGTTGCTCATCCCTGAGCAACTAGTCCAGCTCCTCATCTTTCATTGCTTTGATGGCCACTCTCACATCCCAGGCTTCTGAAGTAGTGTCCTCAACACTGTCATGAAATCCAGCCTTCTTCTCCACTTCTTCCCACTACTTATGCTCCTCCTCTTCTGAACCTCCCTCTAATAATCCAAACAGCAAGGGTGGACTTAGCTTGAGGCCTATCCAACTTGCTTGGAGGTTCTTCATAGACTTCTTGTAGAGAGGTACCCATGCCAAAGCCTCCCTCATCTGAGTTGGAGTGTGATATTCTCGAATCTTGAGGCTGTAGGACAATGTGTTCCACCTACGAGTGCAAGCATGAACACAGTTGTCCCCAAGTAACCTCTCCATATCCTCGAAGTGTGCTATGGCCTGGGCCTGACGATCCATGTAATCTAGTAATCCCTAGGAATTGGTTGCTAGGTGTTGGTGAGCGGATATCAGTGTTGTGGGGTCCCCTGGCTCTGCTCTAATCAGCAGTGGTTCATGTAACTCTCGGTCCATGATATTCCTGACCTCAGCTGCTCTCTTCTCTTCGTGGTTTAACCATGAGGTCATTGCCATCAGCTGCATGTCCCCTACTGCTGTGTTGGGGTCCCACAAAGTGATGTTTGGAAGGGCCAAGTTATGGAGGTAAAACTTTGAGAGCTTGGCCTTATCTTCCGAGGAACTGGTGTTACATAAATCTGTGAATTGTTGGGGGTTCTAGATATGAGAGATATCCCTCTATGCCAATGTATTAATTTGGAACTGCAGCCACTGGTCCTAGAGGTACAGGCCATAAGATTTGGTCGGCTGCCTACATTGAAGTGCTTCCATTGCCCAACTGGCCATGCAGGCCAGTTGTGCCTCCTTTTCTTGCACCTGTTGCCTTAGTGATTGTATCTCAATATCTACCTGCGGTCCCCTTTTCCTGTAGCTGCTGGTTGAATTCCTCAAGATCAGCTTGCTTCTCTTCTTCCCCTTGAGGCTCTGCTGAGGGATCCTTGGCTGCCATGCCCTTTTCTTTCCCTTGTTCCTGCAGTTGGAGCTGCTGTCTGAGCAGCTCATTTTCTTCTCTCAATTTGGCTTGCTGGGAGCTTTCCACATGCCTTACTCTTACCAGCTCCCTCTGTGCTTCCTTGAGCCTCTCCTCTAGAGGCCCAATATCCGCTACTCCCTTAGATTTAGCTATCCTCATCCACGTGTGGGTTCGTACCCGTTCTTCTTCTAGTGCTAAAAACAGTGGCACTGTAAACTTTGGGGAATAATTCTGCCTGCTTCCAAAAAGTTATAATAAGAGCCCAAGTTGGGCTGTGGGCTTGGTTCCATGATAACATCAGGTTTCTCCTCCTTTGGTGGTGACTTGGCTGCTCCCTCCTCCTCTGGTGGTGACTCAACTGCCTTCTCCTCCATCTACTCAGTTTCCTTCAGCCTAGCCAGAGTTTCCTGTAGAATAGCCTCAGAATCCTGTAGAGAGGCTTGTGAGCTCATTTTTTCCACTCTGTCCTTCCATGAAGATGTTTTTGGGCTCCTCCTCTCATAAGTAATGGAGGCTTTGGAGGGGGATTTATCCCTTGGCATGGTGGGAGTATCCACAATAGTGATAGGTTCTTTGGATGGAGGCTGGGGTCTTCCAGTCTTAATTCTCACACTCCTTCTTACTTTGAAATATAGAGGAGTCTCCCTTTTTAGATTTTCTTTTATCTTGGGAGGAGTACTTAGGGCAGCCAGCACAGCTGCTGCCTCCCTAGCTAGGATTTCAGCCGATTTCTCCTGTTGTTATTCTCCTTTCGGACTTCCTGTAGAAAGTCCTGTAGCAGTTGCTTTCTGGCTTCCTGTAGAAGCCGTTTTCAATTTTCCTGTAGAGGGACCTTTGCTGTTTCCCTGAAGGAATTCTCTACTGCTTCCCTGTAGGAGCACTTTGTTGCTTCCTTGTAGGAGCACTTTGTTGCTTTCCTATAGGAGTACTTTGTTGTTTTCCTGTAGGAGTACCCTGCTGCTTCCCTGTAGGAATCGAGGGCATAGTTTTAGCCTGCTTGGCTGCAGGAAATTTTTCTTTCATCTTGGCCGAGGTAGCCTTAGGCGTGCCCTTACTGTCCTGGACTTTCTCAGTCCACTCTGCCCTGCTCTGTAGTCATTTTTCTCTGGGCGTTGGGGCGATCCCATCATCCCCTATTTTGGCAGTTTGCTTTGTTGGTGTTCCTTTTTGCTCCTTCTTGGGAGCTTTGCCCTGGGTGTCCTGTCTTTTGGTCTTCTTCTCGACCTGAGTAGGCTCCTTCACTTCACTGCTGGAGCAAGTAAGCTCCTCAGCTAAAACTCGGATGTCATCATCCTTTGTCATATTCCGGAAAATCTCCCATGAGAGAGGGACAGTGAAAGTGTGGAGTGCATCTTCCACGAGGAGCTTTATAAGCCCATGATGTGCTAGCTGGTCCGGTGTCCCTTCTCTGAGTTTGGTGGCACATTCAGTCATGGACTGCAAAAGGAAGTATGGAATGCTCAATTTCTTCTCCGACGGGAGGTCCATGTGGTTCCTGAGTTCTGTGAGCAGCCGAAAATGATAACCATATATGATACTAAACCGCCCCTCGCAAGTGATATACTTCATAATTTGGAGGCTGACTTCACTCCAAAGCGGCTGTAGGCTAGTCCTCCTCACTCTGTTTTTATCCTCTGAGAATTTTTCTTCAGGCAAGAAGAATTCTTCTTTGGCCTTCTTACCCAGCTTCCTTTCCTCCTTATCCCACGGGATTCCCATTGGAAGATCAGTCACCCTGCTGATGAGCTGCAGTGTGAGTCTGAGGGTTAGTCCCCTGAAATTGACGATGGCCAATGTTTTTGACTTCGGCTCCAGGGACCGAAGGAATTCTTCTGTAACCTCATCGTTGTGCCCCTGGAGCTTGTCACAAAATGACATCTGTTGTGCACGGGAGAACAGTTCTACCACCTCAGGGGTCTCCCGTAACTTCTTTGAGTCTGACGGTTCCTTTCGAATGAACCCGCCCGAAATGGTCAAATTCTATGTTTGCGCTCTCAGACCGAGAATTCTGGGTGGATTCTTTCCTTAGAGCGGAAAAAAAAGATACCTTTGGTCGATTACCTTGCTGAATTTTCCTACTCAGATGTACAGAAGAAGGAATTCGAGAATTTCCACTCGGAGCGCAGAGCTACGTCTTCGTTATACACGCAGTGGAATAAAAGTTACAGTTTTGACAGTGTTTCGGCAGGGTATCACCCTCTACAGGAAGGAATTTTCATTCATGCGTGAAGAAAGTTGCTCATGCAGATGACTACGACGATTCTAGCAGTGACGCATATATCAAACCAGACAGAATTTCACTTGAATTTTCCTACCCCTTTTCTACGTCGATTGCACCACCTTTGAAAAGAAATTTTCTTTGCATGGGGAGGTTAAATCCTGCCTACCTCTGAAATTCGCCACCCTTGACGTGAAGAATCTGCATTGCTGCAGATGCCGCGTTTCCTATAGCGCGGTTTCCTGTAGGAATTCGTTCTTGGCGTCCGGAGGAGTTTACGGCAGCGTAGGACCAGTCTGAGCAGCAGCAGGACGCTTGAATCAGGTAGAAAACTTTGGGTTAACCACTTGCAGCGGAAGATGACGCACATTCGGCTGGGAAACGGTTGTTTCATAAATGACTGTAGTGCGTCATAAGAATCCACCGGCTGATTTCGAATTGCTGCGGAATCCATGGCGCGGGGTTGAGTTGTCCCTGATGGTCTGTTGGCCGACGTCACCGTAATCATATCCCAGCGTGCCCCTGACCGCCGAATTCTCTCCGCTGGAGTTACCGCCGCCAATCTTGTCATACCTCTGCTTCTTCCCGACTGGACATTTCCCACGTGCCAATTATCTATCCTTCCTGCACAATCGATCCAATTCAGATCCTATGAGGCCGCTTGATGGGCTGTGGTGGCCAGTTGAGCGGCCACCAGCCTTGTTCAATCCGCCCATTTTCAAATTTGTGCACATTCAAAGTATAGTTTATGTTATGGGACGAAATAAGGTTAGTTACTTACCTGTGCAGCCATGGACGTGATTTCTTCCAGGGTTCAAGACAATGGATGCCGGATCTGCGTGCTGCTGCTCTGTGGTCAGGTGCTGGAGCTTCCCTGCATTGGCTGCTACTGGCTGGGAGTCTTGGAGACCCATTCCTCTGGTGGCGAACATGGCATGCACCGCTCCCGCGAGCTGCTGGTGTCTTCGTGGCAGGTACTCCGGCTGGATCAGCTGCTACAAGATTCTTGTAGGACATCATGTCGTTGTTTCTCCTCCTGGGGTGCATGCTGACATAATTCAACTCTTATTGCACAGGTGAAAGGTCTTGAAGTCGCCTAACAGGTGAGCGCTCGAGCCTCAGGAGACCTTGTTTCTGAAATTGAAAAGAAATACAATTTTCCTTATTTGAAAAACAGAGCTTTCTTTGCATGTGCAGGTATGCTTGCTCAGATTGGAGTCGTGGTAGTGAAAAGAGGTGGAGCGAGTGGGGGATGATAGAAAAGGGGTGGTTGCATGCCCCCTCAGTCGACTTAAAGCTCCAAATCTTTCCTTGTAGTTGATTCTAGCCCACTCAAACGTTCTACAGGAAGTTTCCTGTAGAAATACAGAACTTCCTGTAGAAAGTCCTGTAGCTTCCTGTAGAAGGCCAAACCATGATCCGATTGTGCCCAGACTTTGCAAAAATGAGTGTTCATGGTGGATGTGCATGAGAGGCTGTCTGGTAGCTTGATAGGAACCAGTTTATGTGAGTTGACAGTCCTCCTTTTGTGCGTTGTATACCTGCAAAACTTCAAAGATCAGCTGATTTTTCTTCTTGTTCTCTTTTCCTTTTTTCTTCTTTTTTTTTTTTTGTTTTTTTGTTTTTTTGTTTTTTTGTTTTTTTTTTAAGAGATAGCAGGGGCGCCTCAAGAGGTTTTCACCCTACCGCCTGCCCTAGGGCCTTAAAAGGTCCACCCAAGGATCTTTTTTCTTTTTTTCTTTTTTTTTTTTTTTTTTTTTTTTTTTTTTTTTTTTTTTTTTTTTTTTTTTTTTTTTTTTTTTTTTTTCAGAATATGAAATGAAGCTCAAGGTGTGCCCAAAACAGAGGCAGAACCCTTTTCTATGACCAGCACTGATTTTTCCATAGTTTTTCCGAACTCTTGCCTTGACAGAGGCTTCCTGTAGATCTTGAGTTGATGCCCATTGACGAGCATGGGGATGGCTTCTTCATCAATAGTTCGGATAGGAACAGAGCCATTATCATTACACTTTTCTACTGCATATGGTCCTAGCCACCTCGTTCTCAGTTTTCCCTTGAAATCCTTATGTCTGGAATCATATAGCAGCGCCCAATCTCCCGGCTGGAATTGTTTGTCATTGAGGTTCCAGTCATGCCACACCTTCCTCTGAAGTTGAGTCACTTCGGAGTGGAGGAGGGCCTACATTCGAAGTTCATCCAACCCATTCAGCTGCATTAACCTTTCTTGTTGAACATGACTGAGGTTTAGGTCCAGCTGAGCTACCATCCTTAATGTGTTGTACTCAAACTCGATTGACGACAAAGCTCTCTTTCCATAGACCAACTCATAGGGTGTGAAACTGGTTGTGGTCTTCCAAGTGGTGTTGTAGGCCCAGGTGGCCTCAACCAGGTGATCTGCCCAATCCTTTCTGCTGCTGCTCACCACCTTGGTCAAGATCCCCTCTAATGCTCTGTTGGTGACTTCCACTTGCCCATTTGCTAGAGGATGATATGGGGTCAAAGTCCTATGCTTGATTCTGTGATGAGAAAGGAGATCTTCAATCAAATTGGAGGTGAACTGGCTTCCTTGATCGGTGACTATCTCTCTTGGGTAGCCACATTTGTAGAAAATGTTTTCTCTTAAGAACTCGGCCACCTTTTCTTCTGTTGCTGCTTTGATTGCTTTGGTCTCTGCCCACTTTGTCAGATAATCTGTGCCCACAATGATGTAAGACTTTTTCCTTGAATGAGGGTTGATAGGGCCCACAAAGTCCATACCCCACTTCTCAAATGGCTCGAGAGGCATTTCATCCCTTGGGGTTGGTTTCCCCATCCTTTGGCATCGGTCACATTGGCTGATATATCTTCTGACATCTGCATGAAGAGTGGGCCAATAGTAGTCTGCCTGTAGAATCTTTAAGGCAGTCCTCTTGGCTGCAAAATGTCCTCCACAAGGCCCATCGTGACAAGTTAGGAGGATGTCAAAGACTTCCTCCTCCCTTACACAATGCCTTAAGATCTGATCAGGGCCAAGTTTGAACAAGTTGCCCCCGATCCAAGTAAATGAGGCACTTTTTCTCACAATTCTGCTCTTCTCCTTCGAGGATAGATGCGGAGGGAACTGTGCTGAGACCAGATAGTTTGCTATATCAGCAAACCACGGGGAGAGTACGGAGATGGCAAAAATATGCTCATCTGGCATCTGATAATCCACGGTTCCTTCTTCACCTGCAAGCAAATCCAGTCTAGACAAGAAGTCAGCAACAACATTTTCTCTACCTGGTTTGTCAACAATGGTCAAATCAAACTGTTGCAATAAAAGTAACCATCTAATAATACGAGCATTCACATCAGGCTTATTCATTAAATATCAGATTGTAGCACGGTTAGTATGTACAAATGTTTGATAGCCAGTGATATAGTGTCAGAACTTGTTCAGGGCATGGACCACATCCAGGAACTCTTTCTCGGTTACCGTGTAATTCATTTCTGCCTTGGATAAGTTTTTACTGACAAAGTATATAGCGTATGGGAGTTTCTCTTCAACTTGTCCTAAGGCTGCCCCTATGGCTTTGTTCGAGGCATCCGTGTGGATGTGGAAAGGTAGGGCCCAGTTTGGGCCTCTCAGAATTGGAGCAGACACCAACTTATCCTTTAATTCATTCAGAGCCTTCTGGCAGTCATCCGACCATTTAAATTCAACATCTTTTGCTAAGAGGCCAAACAATGGTGAGGCCAGCTTACTAAAGTCTTTAATGAGCCTACGATAATATCCTGCTAAGCCTAAGAAACTCCGGACATCTCTCACCTTTTGAGGAGGTGGGACCCTTTTGATGATAGCAACTTTATTGGGATCCACCTGTAACCCTTGGCGAGAGATGGTATGGCCTAACACGAACCCTTCAGTCATCAGGAACTCACATTTCTCAGGACTGAGGGACAGATTCATCTCGATGCACTTACTCAAAACTTTTCCCAGGTTGGATAAGGCTTCCTGGAAGCTAGACCCGTAAGGAGTAAAGTCATCCATATAGATTTCTATCGAATCATGGACCAACTCGGCAAAGATGCTTAACACAGCCCTCTGGAATGTGGCAGGGGCATTACATAGCCCGAAGGGAAGAACACGGTAGGCAAAGGTACCCCATGGACAAGTGAAAGTGGTCTTATCCTGGTCTTTCGGGCTGATTTGAATCTGGTTGCACCCACTGAACCCATCTAGGAAAGAGAAAAATCTCTTTCCTTCCAGACCATCCAGCACTTGATCTATGAAAGGTAAATGGAAGTGGTCTTTCTTGGTGGCTTTGTTCAACTCCCTGTAGTCCACACAGATTCTCCATTTCCCATTTTTCTTGGGCACCAACACTAGAGGGGAAACCCATTCGCTATCCAAGATGGGGTAGATGAATCCCGCATCCAACAGTTTTTGCACCTCTTCTTTAACAATGTCTTTAAGGGCTGGATTCATCCTCCTCTGGGGTTGCCTAAATGTTTTATGTTCCTCCTTGATGTAGATATGATGGGTGCAGACTGAGGGATGGATTCCCTTCATTTCCTTGTAGCTCCAAGCAAAGGCCTCCAAATGGCGGGGCAAGAGACTACATAGATCCTTTTCCTGAGAGGGAGAGAGAGAGGAGCTTATCTTCAAGGTCTTCTCGGGGCCAAACTCCACATTTTTAACTCTGGGGTTGGTCGGATTAGTGGCACTTAGGTCTACTAAGGCATTGGCCTGGGTGTCTTCCACCAATTCTTCCAAGGATAGCTCACTGGGGGGAGGATTTTGGATTAAATTTTCAATCAAATCATCCTTGGTTGGAGGACCTCCCTTGGTGGCTTCTACTGTGGATAATGGTGCAGAGTAGACTTCATCCTCTTCTCCTTCTTCCAACGAGAGGGGTAAGTCATGTTCTATCGAAGGTTAGGCAGGAGGGTATAGCACCAGCTGCTTGGACATAGGCCCATTTTTTATGGTCATGCTTCCCGCTCGACAGCTGATATAAGCATTTGCAGTGGCCAGCCAAGGCCTTCCCAAAATGAGAGGATAACCTATGCGTTTTGCCTTAGGCTGAAGAACCAAAAAGTCCACATGGTATTCCCACGAGTCTATAGAGACCAAGATATCCTCCACAATCCCTTCAGGAGTCACGGTGGAGCGATCTGCCAATTGCAGCACTGTCGAAGTCCTTCTTAGGGCACTCTGAAGATTGAGCTTAAGCATGGTGTCCCTGGTCATCACATTGATGGCAGCCCCTAAATCAATCAGAGTGTGGGGTATGATGGTGCCATTGATGTGGACATCAACTACAAGGCTCCCAGGGTCCAAATACTTTGCACAGATTACTTGCCCCAACATGAGATCGAAAAGTTGTCCTATGACATTGATGGTCGAGGCATCTTTCTTTCGCCTGCCTGGGTGTCTGAAACACTTCTCTTTAATCAATTTGTTTTAAATTGGTATATCTTTGATGGCCTGGAGAAGTGGAATTTTCACGCACAACTGCTTAAGTTCTCCCAGAAGCTCGTCCTCCTCTGGGTTGGGCGGTGTGGTCGCCGTGAGTCGCTCAGGAAAGGGTGGAATGGCTTGGGGTTCACTTTCCTATTTCTCTTCCTCCTCCTCTAAGGGAGGAGGTTGGTGTTCTGGAAGGACTTTCCCAGATCGCAGGTTGATCTCCTGGATCTCAACAGCATAGGTAGGGCATGATGTCTCCTCAGTATATACCTGCTGGGCCTGTCTTTTGTTGGGGTTCAGGTTCGGTTGAGCAGGCATCTAGGGTTGTCTTGGAGGAGCAGGAGGTAATGGTTGGGATTGAGTTGGTGGTGGAGGCAGAATGGCGGGAGGAGTGTTGTGTTGGGGCCTCCACCCCAGTTGAGGTGCATTCCACTAAGGTTGTGGTTGTGCATGAGAGTGAAACGAGTGAGAGGGAGGTTGAGTTTGGTATGGAGATGGATAAGACCATGGAGGAGGTGCGGACCAGGAAGGATGAGTAGGGGAACCCCAAGAAGGCATATGGGCAGATTGGTTGGGGTGGTAGTAAGCTTGGGATGACCCTTGCATTCCCTGGCGATAAGGTCTGGGTCCATGAGGCCTCCTTTGATTGAGGAAGTAGAGAGGTTCAATAGCCACCTTGGTCCCTAGGTACATGGCTTTAAATCCAGGCAAGGTAGGGCATTGGTTGGTGGGATGGTCTTCCTCACACACGAAACATACCTCTACTAAGTGTAATGGGCACTCATTATTGGGGTGCTTCCTTGTGCATCTAGGACAAAAAATGGCCAAGGCCCTCTCAGCCTCTTCCTTCTTCTGCTGAATTCAGAAGGTATCAAGTTGCATGGCAATGGTCTGTCTCATTTCACTCTTAAGATCTTCCATCTGGTTAGCAAACTCATGCTTGGAGAGAGAGGTGCTAGCTGAGAGATGACTTCCCCTACCTTTCTTCTGGGCCGCCCTAGAATGGTTTCTAAACACGGTCTTTATGTCCTCATAATGTAGTTGGTAGATATTTCCTCTACCCAGCAGGTTAAGGGTGTCCAAAAGGTCTTCAGGGACTCCTCGAAGCAGAACCAACTTCAGAGATTCCAAGTCAAGTGTACACCTGGCTCGTTTATAACTGAGTTGGAACCTTTCCTCATAGTCTTCCAAAGATTCGTCACTACCCATGGTCATCCGAAAGATTTCCCCCTTAGTTTCCTTGGACCTGCAGTAGTCTCTGTACTTGGTGTTGAAGGCTTGTTGCATTTGAGCCCAAGTGGTGATACTGTTTCCAGGTAACCCCATGAACCAGCATAATGCTGCATCCTTAAGGGTAGAGGGAAAGAGTTTCAGCTTTTTCTCATCCTCAACATAGTCATAAGTTCGACAAAGGATAGCAAACTCAAACAAGAAGGTATTAGGGTCCTCAAAAGTTAGACCATGGAAATGAGGTAGTGCAGAGGGACTTATGTTTTTCATTTTCATGTCTCCATTGGTCTCTCGAATGGGAATGGCACCCTCTATTCTCTCATCTTCTCTTCTCCCGTTTCGGTTTTCAGCCATGGCTGCAGACGGAATGGTTTCTAACTCTTCTTCCGCTATAGGATCTTCGTATATCTGAGGAGGTTCACCTATAGCTTCTTCTGGCTCACTGTCACCATAGAAAAGAGAAAGTTGACTCAGTGATGTGGTGGGGGTGTTGGGTAAGAATTTGTCGGTCTTATCTCTGTTCCTACGAGGCATGAAATGGAAAGAATTTTTCTTTCTTTTTGTATTTTTTTCTTTTGTACCTACAAAACTAAAATAGGTTGAACTACAGCTAACTATCTTACTGAAAGGAAAATGCGGAATCGAAATGCTAATTCACGCTTGCAGAATTGAAATGCTAATCTATGAAAGCAGAATTGAAATTCTAATCTATGCTTGCAGAATTGAAATTACAGAATTTGAAGGCTAATCTAGGAAAGCAGGAAATGTCTACTCTACTTTTGCGGGAATGGAATTGCAGAATGGAAATAAAATAAACTACTTAACAGAAGTTTGTAGTAGAAAATAGAAGAATAGCAACAATCACCAATACTCTAACGCTTCCTCGGCAATGACGCGAAAAACATGGTGGGCTCCAGTATTGCACCGATAATGCTGCAACTCCTGGGACTCCCTTCTTTACTTTTATCAACCTAGTTGTTCGTAACAAACTTGGAAGCGACAGTGCTGTATGCACAAGTACTAGCTCTTGTCGCAGCTGTCATTTGGTCAGCTGGCACAAGTCCGCTAGGGCTTTAGCCAACTTCTATAAGTTCTTAGAAGAAGCTTGTAAATGATGGATGAAAGCTAACTCAAAGGGGAGCTAATCTACTTGCAGAAAGAAACTGAAAGCCAAAGAGGAATGCAAACCCTAGCAAACCCTCATTCTACCAGCTAGTTCTATTGATGCAACAATGAGGATACAAACTGCTGAGTGAGATGTCATGGACTTCAAAAACGGAAAATGCACATTTCTTAGACTACTTTTGTTCTAGAAAGTATCTTTTTGTATTTTCTTGATTAAGTGTCGATTTTCACATGCATATGCTTGAACTGTGCTTCACTGTGTAGGAGTGTATCAAGGAAGAGGAATACTTGGAAATAGTTGGAGAGGCTCAGAGAGAGTCTAAGGAGTCCCTAACACTCTTCCCCAGAGTCTCACAAGGTTTGGCTATTAGGAAACCTCACTTGTGAGCTTCTACAGGAAGTCTGCAGGGGTTCTACAGGAAACTTCAGGATTTCTACAGGAAACTTCAGAACTTCTACAAGATGTTTGGAAGTCGGTTTTTAGGAGGTGGATGAGTGAGGGAAGGTGCATGGATGGATCTAGAGGTAGGATAGGGGTCTAAACATGGCCTAAGGACTGGTGGGTGGTTCGGTGGAGAGGTGTAGAAGGCTGAATTGGCTCGAAGATGGCTAAGGCAATGATGAGCAAGAAGGTAAGGTTTCGTAAACACAAAGGATAGATGGGAAAAGGGCAGCTTAGCTACGAGACAGAACAGGAGGCTTAGATGATGCTTTGGGAGGATGGCTGACGGAAGAGGATGCCCTGCACAGTGTGCCTTGATCAATTCTACAACAACCTGCAAATGATCAAATCCTAAACTAATCTATTCTATCCATCAATCAACATAAATGAGCAACAACTTTATTTGGGAAGAAAACCTTGTACACCATCTATGTAAGGAAACATTTGAGATGTCCAAACCCATGATTAATCTCTGCAACTAAAACAAGCACATTAAAAGATTTCATAAATAGCAAACTAGTGTTTTTGTGAGGCAGCATTGTTTCCTCGATTTCAGCCCCAAATCCAATAAGGCCGAGGTGAAACCAGGAGAGTAGTTGTCTCTTTTCCTTGGAGATCTTGCTGTTATTATCCTACCAAAAAATCTAAACCAAAGTCATTCATAAACAGTGACCTATCCTAGCATCATAACGAAATCTACTTAACAGAAATGTGTTCAAATGCATAAAAGAAAAAAACAGTGATACGTAAAGGGAAAATCAATACTACAGAAAGGAGGTCCTAGGCTCTCAGGTTGGGCCCAACCCTGAGAGCTTTGGCTCCTATGAAAAACTCAGATTTTCTAGGAAACCAAACTGCTTCTCATTATCCAAAAATATTCATAACAGTTATGCCAAAAATGGCTACAAAGGAACAAAATAAGGCTGCTGCAGCACTGAGGTACAAAGTACACAATAGGTTCAAAAGTCCTTTTACGAAGGCTGAGGCCTCAACATTTATAGATAACGAGGGACCTAGCTGGCCTCCTCAATGTGTGGAACTCGGCTGTCAAATAGTGAGTCAAACAGTCCCTTTCTAAATGCTGGTTGGCTGCCTTCTAGATTCGGCTTGGTGGTCTTTGGAGCTTGGAGTTGAAGGTGAGAATCCCGAGGAAGGGTCATTGAATGTTGTAGGCAACCCTCCTTCAAGTCCTAACTTCAGGCTTGGCTGCCTTATAGCTCATGATTTCTTTGACTTTGCTCCAATATATGTCAAAAACCTGAAATAGACGCATGTTAACCACCTAGGAAAAGTAACTTCCCCTATTCATACCAAAGACACAAACATACTAAAAATAATGCATAAACTATAGAAAATGATGGATTTGAACAAGGGCTGAACAAAGAAAATGAGCCCAAATGAGCCCAAATTGTTACCAATTTTGGGGCTCATCAGAGAGACACAATTTATACATGATATATAGAAAAATTAGTAAATGGTTTGATCCCCTTGCTTTATATCATGGTCATTTGGAATGTTATACATGTCACAACTTCAGTCACATGGCTAGAGACTGCAAGTTGTTTAGTTCCTCAAGGAAAATTTATCAAAAGGATTAGTTGAAGCAGTGTAGGATTAGCTTAAGACAAGCGAAGAATGAAAAGAATCATCCTACCATGTTATGGGTGAAGAATGAGTAGTATCCCTTGAAGTAGAGAGATCATCCCCCTCTGCAATCCATGGTAACTAGATACTTATTCTTGAAAGATTGCAGAAGTACATGAGAGGTGCATAGCCTTAGGAGGTGCATATGGAAGAAGTATGGATGCATGGTATGTGTACTAGTTGTAATGACAACAACGAGGTGTGCACAAGAGCCAATGTGCATAGTTAGGTCCACAATATTAGTGTGCCCATTAAAGGTATAATTACTTGAGTGGGAGCTATGCACGACATTAGGGTCTCAAGGAATTTGTATTTTTTTCATCATGTATTCACTAGCTCTCTTTATGGAAGCTTTATACATTACATTCATGACTGAAAGAGTATTTTTTTTAGTGTGATGTTTTTATTTGTCTATTATAGGAAACTTGACTAGAAAGGCCCTTGTACCCACTTTAAGTAAAAGAATTATATTTTGTCTAGTCATGCATAAGAAGTGCATAGTTAAACCATGTGTATGTGCTTATATATCTTTGACATTATGGCTAATTGTTCCTTGGTTGAGTAAGTCTTTGTCATAGTGAGAGAAGTTATGCATTGGAGAGAGTCATGGTATTTGGTATGCATCATAGTGACATATATGTTTTAGCCTTGTATATCTTTATGAAAGCCTTGTAATGTCATGTTCATTATTTGGTCCTAGTTGTTGGTCAATTGGTTGAATGGCCTATGCATGCATGGAAAATAAATACATTATCACATTCATGCATAGAAGTGAGTCTTGTAGATCAACATGCATTGAAGAGCATCGTCATGAGAGTTTCATTTAGCCACATGTGCTCATTTGATGTAATATGTAAACTGTAATTGTATTTCGTTTGAGTATTTTATAGTAAAGCATGGATTAAGGAGTGTTATTTTGAGTCATGTTACAACCATGAGTGGGATTTGAAATTGTTTATATTTCCATGTATTCTACTTATGAAACCGTGTAATTTCATGATTATCACTTGGCCATGGTATGTTGTGGAGTTTCCAGTCCATGAGTTGTGGCCTCATGCATACGGAAAGGAGGCAATGGAAGCATTAGAATGTTTGCACAGTAACAACATCAGAATGTTGGCTTGTTGGATTGTTGGCATGTGGTAGTTGTTGGTAGTTGATCTGATTTCATCACTAAATTATTTGGCATTATCATTGTCTAATGGTATCGGCATGTTGTATGTAGTGGTGTCATCATGGTGTCTCAGTGAATAAATGTCATCCTTTTCCATTGTTATGAAAGGGGGAGAGTGACATAACCACATAAGTGAGATTGAGACCAGTCAATTGGAGATGAGTGAAGTTAGTTTGGTGTTTGTGGTTATAGGTTGACATCAATGCAAAAAGGGGAGAATGTTGGGAGCATGGTGTTCGCATTGATGTCAACCATGGGAGAAGTCAGCCACTTGAGGTTGTCATTGTTGTCAATGGAATTTTGGAGCTTGCGATAATGTTATGGAGGTTTATAGTTGTTGCAAAGGTACCTGAGGAAGTCTTGAAGTAAGTGGACGAAGTTTTGGGCAGTGGCATTTGCATTTTCCCTAAATTAGGTTACGAGTGTTAGAATAAGAATGGACAATATGTGTCCTTAGGTGATAGGTTTCATATTTGCTTTGGAAAACTCATTTCCATAACCTAGATTATCAATGGAGAACCCACGTTTGCAGTCCTATATGTGCATAAATCAACATTAGTGCTTATATGCATGCCTAAAAAACATACCTTAGGATTTATCCATTGATTTTCTCTTGGTATTGTTTTGGAAAATTCAACTAGAGAGAGTATTCAATGGTTGTGGATCTTCTTGATCTTGAATTGGTGTGAACACATTAATCTCTTAGTCATTAAGCTAATGGCTTGGAACCAAGTTTGGAGTTTTTATTGGATTTTCATCGAGCTAGTCTGATCTAATATGAACGCATTGAATAACTTGATTATTGTTATAGTCGCACCCACCAATTATGTTTAATTGTTTTATACTTAATGATTGGCTTGGTTAATCGATCAAAGGCAGGGCACTCTTGTAAAATAGTAGTGTGTGGATCAATGTCATCATTAGAATGAGCATAGAAGTGAATGTGTTAAGTGCGTGAAGTTGTAGATCGAGTGAGTTTTAATGGAGAAGGATGCAATGGTAGCTATAGAATAGGGTTGGATCATTGATAGTGTAATATGACTTGTGTCTTGCAGAGGTTAAGCATGCATTATGACTTTGAGGAGGTACAATCAAATGCATAAACGTAGTATGTGACATAACATAGAGTCAATGGATTGGGAGAACCATAATGTTGATGCAATGCATGATGCTGATGGCATTGAAAGAATGTGATTTTAGTAAGGAAGAGTGCATGTACTTGTAGCACTAGATAGAGAGGAGTCTAGACAATGAGGTTGTGTGAATGGTGAAGATCAAACATACTTGTAAATTTCTCTTAATACAAAGTACATTTTTTGTGTATTGTATGTCTAATTTTTGTATTTAGAGTGGTGTTAGTAGTGTTATTGCAGGATAATATTGCAGGTAAGTGTCTAGTGTTTCTTGAATGTATTTTTATATCATTCATAATGTCTTGTATGGTTTTTTTAGCCCAAAGCTTTGTAAAATTGTTTGTAATGTGTATTAAGGGCATATTGGATTGATGTAATAATGGTGTTTTTGTATTGTTGAGGGTCTTGTGTATGTTGAGTGATATGTATGGTGTTGATTGTTGCAAGTGTGTTGTAGAGTATTGAATCATTATTGAGAGGTTGTTGTGTAGGTTTTAACCCCGTACAGAAATTACCTGCATACGAATTCTAAATCACAGAAAAATAAACAATGCGAGAGCATAACACATAAAAACACATATGCACACAGATTTTCCCCTGGATCCCAAAACCAGGACTACCAGCTTGATTTTTTATTATATTCCTTTCAATGTTACAATACATATTTATACATGTCGAAGCATCCAATACCATGGACCGAAAAACCATCACTTCTAATACCATGGACCAAAAAAGCCATCGCATCCAATACCATGGACCGAAAACCATCGCGTCCAAAAAACATGTGCGAAAATCATGCACAAAACCATAGGTGGGTCCGCCCAACCTAACATAGGGTCCAAAACCAAAATTTTCCGAGGCGCTGCCCCAGACCCCATAAAGTGGGGTTACAGGTACCCCTGAAACCCCCTGTTAACTATGTGGAAAGAATATAACACAACCCAACAATCTCGCACTTGTTGTTTTCTTTCCACAGGGGGCCACAGGAGAGCTTAGTCATTTTTCCAGCCCTAAAATGCCCATTGTTTATGTACACCAAGAGAAATTCTCAGAGCTCACAGATTTTGTCAATGTATCTGCAGTATTCTTCAAAGTGTCCATCTTTACCAGCAACACCTTTTTGTCTTCTATCATATCCCTCACAAAGTGATACTCAACATCAATGTTCTTTGTCTTTGAATGATAAGCAGGGTTTTTTGCCAAGAAAAATGTACTTTGGCTATCACAGTCTATCCGTATAGCTCCCTGTACTAACCCTATACTTAAACACAATCTCTGCAACCAAACTGCTTCCTTGCTTGCATGAGTGGCTACCATGTATTCTGCTTCTGTAGTTGATAGTGCCACTATAGATTTTTTCTTACTCATCCAA
>APFE031028531.1:0-23256 GCA_000404065.3 Pinus taeda | reverse complement strand
CCTCCCACTTAGTAAGGGAGAGTTGTTCAAACTATTGAAAATTAGCAATGTTTGCTGCTGGTAAAGCTCTGAACCATTTATTAACCTCCCTTGAGAGACTTTGTGGAAAAAATCTTAGCTTAACATCTTCATGATCTACCTCCTCTAGATCATGAAATCATTCAGTTTTTCCACAAGCTGTTAAGTTGTAAGAGGTCCTGTAACATCAACCTGAAGTAAACGTTGTCCATAATTCAAGGGAAGGTCATGTAGAGGAGCTTGAAGTTTGATAGGGGCATATGTAGCAGCCATAGTTTTGTGAGATGAGGTTGAACCAACACTAGGAACCTGTAATGCAGATGACAGAAGAAGAGAAATTATTGTTATTCTAGTTGATGGAATGGGTGTAATGGATCCAATAGGAATAGTTAGAACAAAACAGTGTGGAATGGAGAATGGTGGTGAAACAGCTGGAGCAGAAAATGATGGAACATGATGCTGAAATGTGGGAGATTTAGAAACAATCATTTGAAGTTGATGAACCAAATTCTCTAATTTATGAAATTATAACCAAATTTCTTTATCCTCTTCTAAAACACTTACTCCTTGAACAATAATAGGAATATAAGGTTTTAGATTTGTTTCATCAAGGATTGATTCTAACAAACTAGACTCTGATTTTGAACTGAACAGGCTATGCTCAAATTTTAGATCAAATTGAATGTATTCAATATATTTTATATATTTAGATAGAGATAAATATTTTTCTAAAATAATTGTACCTATTTCTTTTGCAAAATTGCTTTTTCTGAAGAGCTTTCTCAGGCTTGTTAGGTTTTTTGGTAGATTAGGATATGGATGGATCCTTGTATGGATCCTTCTATATGCCAAAATTTCTAATGAAATGAACTCAAACTTTATATTGTGGAGTCGCCAGAGCAAATATAGAAGTCAATGCTTTTATCTAACCTTATATTCACCCTCAAAATGTAGATCTGATTTTCAACGTAGTTCTAGGGAAAATGAACCTTTCATTCCCCTGTATGGTTTCCATGATGTTATCACTCAAAAATATCTTGTTGGATGTGATAAAGGAAGTCCTATGGAGACCTTTTCAAACCAATCTTGTAGATTGAAGGATATCCCCTTCAATCTAGAGAGGGCTCTCTCTGACAACCCAATCACTAAGTTTAGCAATTGGTTGTGCTTTCAAATAATGGCTAGATGTTCAATAGGGTTTTTGGATTTTGAGTGTGGTGGCTGGGTAGGGTTGAAGAAATATCAACTATTGGGAAATGGAGTCAAATTTGAGTGTTTATAAAGATTATCAGTGATTGATAAAATTCTCCAGGAAACAAAGGCAAGGTAAATGATTTCTATCTGTGAATATAATTGTTGTAGTATGAAAGTGGAGAAAAATATTAACATTCTATCACATTTGAATCATCTAGCAATGGATGAATTTCAAATGTAATTTTAGAGGAAAATTGTGAGTATTTAACTTTATGAAATGGATTATCGAACAAAGGATGAGTTCTACAACATTTTCTTTCAGTTGAAATACTTAGAAGATTTACACATAAATGAACAATTGAGAAGGGAATCACATACACATGAGAAAGGGGACAAACTTCAAAACATTATCTTCATGAATCTCTAGTATGAAAGCACTATGTACTTCTACACTTTACATAATTAACAATCATAAAATATTACAAAACAAAGCAATAGTTTCTTCTCAAAAACTTAAAAATCCAACCCTTCTTCCTTATTTTTCATTCATTATATGGGAAAAATACATAAATCTGAGATCCACAAAATTTGCGAAGCTATTAATTACAATGATCATCAAGATCCAAAATAAATGGATCTGGAAAACATCTTCACCCATCTTTAGTCTGATCCCCAGGTGGAATTTGGTGACGTGGCCTTCAACAGTTGACTTGGCATTTTTATAGGAAACAAAATTTTGAAAAATCTGGCAAATTTCTAAAAAAATAGGCTTCAAAGATGCATTTTGGTCTTACAAACCGTGATAGTTGTATAAAAACAGATTTTTTTTTTTTTTAAATCAACTCCTTCCCCACAAAAACCTCTTTTTGATTTGGAAAATTCATCTCCATCTTCTCAAAAACTACACCCAAAGTAGATGAATAAAACATAAAATAATTAAATATCTAAATCCTGAAAAATAAGCTACAAATATTCCTTCATATCCTTCAAACCATGCTATATGGGTAAAACATTATAAAGGCTTATTTAAGTTGGTATGTTACCAATAAAAACCTCTTTTGGGTTTTACAAATTCATCTCCATATGTTCTGAAACTGCATCTTAAAATAGTGGCTAAAGCAGGAAAATAACATAATTACAAAATTGGAAAAATAAGCCTCATAGATGCCTCTGTAATTTCCAAACCATGATGTCTGGGTAAAATTTGAAAGAATTTTTTTAAATTGTCCTCTTCCCAACAAAAACCTCTTTTTGTTTTTTAAAATTTATCACCACCTATTTGAAATATGTGTTTGAACATAGTGGCTAAAACAAGAAAATTGTTGGAAACTGTCATTTTAGGGCAAATTGTTGTTTTAGGGTTTAATTTAAAATCCCTCTCTTAGGCTTGAAGACTCTTCCAAATGTCATGTCAAGGTTTAATAAGGGTAAATCTTCTTGAAAAATGGTTTGGGTGCTTGAAAATCATTTTGGAAACTCATATTTTCAAAATTTCGTAGCGCGCTACAAAATATTTTTGTAGCACTAGTTGTAGGCATTCGATAGGCTTCGATTTGCTGCAAAACTTAAGGAAATATTAGAAATAAATGAAATAAACTCTTTTCAAATATTTCTAAGCTTTATGTCACCTTTCCATAAAAAAAAAAAAAAAATCATATGCCATTACATAACTCCTTGCACAATGAATTGATAATCATAACCTTTGGACCTTTAGGAAAGGTACAAACTTGGTGCTAACATGTTATTTATGTGCAAGTTGCAACTTTAATTGTTGTGTCGAGAGGCGCTCTACAAACTAGTATGGGGGCAATGTTGTAATGGTGTAAATGCTTGTTTGTAAACTTTTACATGTCAACTCAATTAACATAAATAAAAACAATAAGAAAATACATTGTGATGTCAGTTGTAAGAAAACACAATATATGTAAATATACAAACAAATCACACAAATCACTCATCTATACTCTTATTTTCTTATTAAGATGGATGTAAAATCTACAATCCAGTATGGGGGAGATGTGGTACTGCCCATAAATAAGTGTAAACATTCAAATGTTGGCTTAATATATGAGATATGTAGTGTCCATAAAATAATGGATCAAATAAACTACTACTAATAATAATAATAAGAAATCATGATGTAATAGTAAATTGTAAAAAGTAATAAAAATAATAAATCAATTCAATTTAATTTGTTATTATTGTAATTTCATTTTTATTGATAAAATTACAAACAAAATTTTCATAGTAAAAAATCCTAAACACATTCACATTAAAATAAACTTAAACAATAATGATTAATATGATGAAAACTTGACTAAAACTGTGGGGGGGTGGGGGAGGGGGGTGTGGGGGGGTGAATTAGTTTAGTATATTCATGGATGTTAAATTATTTTCTTCAATCTCACTAATGAAACCATTACATGAGTAGCTTAGCAAATGATGATCAACAGATTGAATATGTGAACAACAATTAATAAGAAAACTAAAACATCATATCAACACATAATAATAACACATATTGACACCAGATATATGTGGAAACCCATAAAGGGAGAAAACCACGATTTTATTATTGTTGTGATGTAAAAGAAAGCTCCTACTCCTTATTACATTTGATTTTTTGTAGGCCCCAACCTACAATGGGTTGCTACCTCAATTTTCCTGCAAGCTGCAACATGCAAGGAATCTCCAACTCCCATATGTTTTCTATAGGAAAAAACCCACAGGAGGCTCCTACCTCAACCAGATCCAGCTCGATATTTATCAAGCCTCAACTTGAAAAGATACTACCATCCACTGAGACTACCATCCCAAAGGACCACATATCTTGTAAACTAATGTTGGAGTTTGGGTGTAGATGTGTAAAGAATGCCCTCATAATGTATTTCGTCCTTTGATGTCAAACTAATGACACTGCCAATGTATGAATCTATTGTCGTGTTGGTGGAAGAACCACCATTACGACTCTCACTACTGCTACTGTTGCTCAGCTCCCCACTTCTGCGCCAATTTCAGATCGAGGTTTTGGGTGTCGAGGTGAACATCGACAATAAGAATCATCTGAATGCCTACCTCCTTCTGAGACAAATCCCCGTCTTATGTGCCATTTTTAGATCACATTTTGTGGTGCCAATATGAACATCAACAACAAGAATCATCTAAATGTTTGCCTCCTTCTGAGACAAACCCCAAGTCTTCTACGTCATTTTCAGATCGCAGTTTTTGTTGCTGAGACAAACCCCTCGTTTTCTGTGCTATTCTTCTGCGTCATCATGTGCATTGATGATATTATTTTTTGCTCTAATTTTCTTTCAAATCCAACTTAGACCTAATTCTTATATATCTTCCACACAAATTTTAAGTTTACAGTCCCCTCATCTCTCCAAAAAACCAAGATTGAGAGCTCCATGTCTTCGACTACCGATAATAACAGTGCACCTCTCATTTCTAGATTTTTCATATCATGCATGCATACAAGGGTCATCATAGAATTGATCCCTAAGAATGTAGCCATGGGCCCCTTTGCTTTGAAAGGGCAACAAGTATACCATCAAGGTCTTAGGTGCATGCACGCCTAACATAACAACTCTATTAGTCTATTGTGGCTCCACCACTCTACCCCAAACATGTGGAATCGATGCTTTAGAAGATCTTTAGAACCACTTGCCGATATAAAGCATTGAGTTCACCAATGATATAATTACTTAGAAGATGTTGCTAATATGGAGTTGATAATATTATAGATGCACCATAATTAATTTTTTTTCAGGATGAAAGGAGACTTGAGACAAATCAACCTTTTGACCTCTGAGGAACGATAAAACTTCAACGATGTGCAGATGTTTGCCATTCTTCAGTTGTAATGCTCCTTTGGAGTACATAACATTGTGATAGTGGGTGTTGTATAAAAAATGAATGTTTTCATAAAAAAACACACTCTCCATCCCATGCCATAGTATAATGCATCTGCTCCATAATATCAATGCCAATATATCACCTCATTTGTAATATATCAACCATGTAATATATCAATTCTTCCATGATCTCAAACACATTCTCCAAGATTCGAACGTTGATACCAATGCTCTCCACCATAATGAACGTTGTATTGATACATTTATTTAGATACACAACTCAATGCATGTTCTGGATCTTTACCACTGTTGTGATTTTATATTAATGATAGATACCAATCCCTGGCCAATATAGGATGCCAATCGTTATGATATATGATATAAATATTATCATCAAGGGTTTGGTTGGTTTGCATTTCAGTGCTATTTATACCACGGTGATGGTGATTTGCAGTGGGAGAAGAAGAGAAGATGGAGACTCAGAAGGATCGATCTTTTCTCAATTATTTAATCTGGATGTGGAAAATTGTAGTCATAATCGTTGGTATTGCATCAGGGTTGGTCTTCACCTCGATGCTGGGTAGGCTGAGCTATCTTGTCATTTTCTTAATGTTTTTCCAAAATTAAAGTTCTATTTTTATCTTTATTTGTATAACTCTAAATTTAGAGTTAGAATATTGGCGGAGCTAGTACTTCATGCCCATATATATATATTATATATATATATATTATCGTCAACAAAATATTAACATAATAACACCATCCCCTAGTGCAGCTTATGACGGTTAGGCCAGTCTTAAAACCAAAGATAAACGTTTCTAGGTCAATGAGAGAAAATTCCATTGGGTTACATCGAAAATGAATGCGCAGACATGAATGTGTGGATCTGGAGCATTGTGTCTGGATGACATTACATAGACACTGCAGTGTAACCACTCTTATAATATATTGACCTCTTGTAATATAATGACCTCCATGAATGATAGATATATTATATGGAATAAAATTATTAGAGGGTAGACCACAAGGAATATATATGACACCATAATTATGATGTACCAAGAATATATATCACCGTTCTAACTTGGTAGGTCTAGTGCTGGCATAATTTATGGCTCTGAAGCATAACGTTTTGAACAATAGACTATCCATAATGTATCAATGCTAATATGAATGCAATCGGAAGATTTGAGTCATAATTCCATTTTTAAGGTAATGTTTCATATTTAAGGAAGGCATGCCAAATACTATATGATGCATAACTTGGCCAGTGTTGGAAAAACATCATAATTAGGCACAACGCTATCACATGTGCCATAATTGTTGTTTCCTAGCATTTGGGTAATGCATTTGTTAAAAACATAAAACACTTATTGAACATATTTATAGGCAACAAATCATCATGTGTAACACATATAATAATTCATTTCGGGCTTGATAAAATACCTATGTCATTCTCAGGACCTTTGTCTTTCTGGCACGACTGTTACCTGTCATTTCTCTCCCTCTGTCTGTCATAACCATCCTACACATTCTTTGTGCATTACCACTCTGCATACCTCTTATGAATTGTCCATCTCTACTCAAATGAACCCTTCTCATGATCTTGTCTTTTGCTTCTTCATCAAAACCTTCATCGTGTGTCTCTACAATCGAATCTACAATCTTCTCTTGATCGTCAGTTTCTTCAGCAATGTCCAAATCATGTGATTCATCTTCATCATTTGCATATTCTTTATCTTCTTCTTAAAAATGGGATGTATTCGGGAAAATTCCATGTCCTACATATACTTTGTGGCTATCAGACTCATATTGTTGTTCATTAATTCCATTAGTAGCCTTTGACTCTTCAAGAGATTCGTAACAATTAAATAAGCTATCATCAAGAGAATCTACATCTGTATAATTTAAACTTTATCCATCAACGAAATATTTATTCTCTATAACTTTCAAAGTTTCATGAGTATAGGATAGGCTGATATGCATATTATCTGATTTCTCTCTGAGCCGATCTCTTTTAGTCATCTCATCTTCGCTGCCAGGAAAAACTTCCTTGGATTTCCTGGTTGTATATAAAATGAGAATCAACTTGCAGGACTTCAAATCTCTCTTCAACCACGTGTCCTTCTATGTGACTCACATCAGCTAGGTTTTCCTGGTTAGTATGCTCAACATGAACCAAAAAATCATATTCTTGTACTTCCACATTCTCAGCATTTAGAGATGCAATATTTACTGCTTCAATATGAGCTTCTAGGTCATGAACTTCCAACGCACCTAATCTAGATTAAGAAGAAAAATATTCCAAGCTTTTCTTAATTGGGCTTCCTTCTTCAAACCTAATAGAGGATCCTTTTATTTCAGCTCCAAAGTATTTAACATGTGATAAAATCTCAAACTGTTGAGTTTCTACATTTTATGTTTGTTGTGTCAATGATAAATTGTCAAGTCTATCTTCAACTTGAATGTTTGAAGGAATTTGAATCACATACTGGTGTTGTTTAAAGTAATTCCCACCTTCAATTGACAGTTCTGAGTATTTTTTCCAAATACTTTGGATCTCGAAGCTGACTTTCATATGTGTATTCATTTTTTGGTGCTACCTGCTTGATGATCAGTTGCTCGTCATCGTGAATTTTCGTTTCTTCTATTTCAATTGCAAATTCCTTGAAAATTGTCACCTCATCCATGGGTACTGAAACCAATTACTCAATGGTAGTTGCATATGCTTCCTCTTCATCCTCTATATTTGTTCTCTCATTCATATGACAACCATATTTCACAGAAGTAGTATCCTCAACAGGTTTTTTAGGATTATTTTCATATTAATCACACTGACTTGGAAGTGTCTTCTACATCAGAATTTTTTTTATCTTCAGGAGTAAGGCCTGTGCACTCTTTATTTGCTACAAACTTCTAGTTATCCTTATTAATTACAGATTAGCTTCCTCTCATTGAAGGCTTCTTAATATCTCTTCTTATAACAGTTCTACATGAAGACATGGCCTTCTGGTGACTTTCTTTTACATTTAGTTTTTCCTGTGGAGGATACTCAATGTAAACACTCTTTTGGTCTCCACATATTTTTCAAGGTTTAGAGACTCCTACCTTTCTCTATAAATCTTGATTAAGCATAGTTTACTTCACATTAGTGTCAGACCCAAATTTCCTTTGCTTCTCATCGGATGATTTATCTATGTTGGCCTTCTTATGACCCTCATTCTTAGGTGTCCCTTGCTTTCGACAAGTTCTTCTTGTTTCAATTTTTGGGCCATGGATTTTCCTCTATGAGTTTTTACGATGAGTCATCTTTTCCATCCCATCTAGCTTGACTACTTCATAGTCCTCACTACAGTCTTTGACATCTTCCTCAATGAGATTAGCTTTGTCATGTTCAATATTGAAGTCTACCTCCAACTCCTTTTTCCAATTGAGTTTGTCCTCATGATATTACCACTCCCCCTATGACTTTCTCATAGTTGCTTATTTAATTGTTTCCTCTGAATGTATATGCATTTGTTTTCTTAACATTTTAAGATCTCACCATGTCCATTATCTTCTCATATTTTATGGGCTTCTCTCCCCCTGGGATGTTGTTGCTCTTCTAACATTGACTGGATGACTACCTTTATGCTTAGAGCAGCTCCCCCTAAAACCATGATGCCTTCACTGTGTCATTGAAGTAACATGTTTTTCCTTTATCTTTGTTGAAATATGGCAACAAGAATATTCCAATTTAATTTGTCCTTGAATTAAATTGTGAATTAAAATCGAATTTAGTCTTAACAGCTACTTGGAAATAATTAATTAATTTATTTTAAATTAATTATTGGAGAAATTCATGTTAGAAGTCTTTCTGAAGTCATGCAATAGTTATCCCTTAAATTAAGGAGATAAGATTGAGTTATATTTGAGTTTGAATTAGTTAACTCAATTTACTGAGTTAATTCCAGTTAAATTAGTTCCAAACTGTTTGAGGAACTAATAGTGAGTTAACAGTCAGTTGATGCATTAATGCACTCAACTAGTGCTACTCCAGTTAACTAAAGATTCCCTCATCAACAACTCATGCCTATCTATTCTGAGAAGGACCCAGTTGAGATTAATGTCAAGGACAATGTACTATTAGTTGCATGTGTTTTCTCATGGAGAAAACTCATGCATGTAGTTAAGGGTTCATCCTTAAAGGATTGCACAACTTTGAAGGATTGATCATCCACTGGGTGTGAGTGTTCCACTTGATAATAGTAGAGTCATCCACAAGGAACAACACAAGGAAATAGGAGCTTGGAGGGCAAAGAGGAAGGCTAGGGAGAAGCCAAGATTGCCTGTGAGCATTAGTGAGGATTGTACTGAGAGCTGGCTAGCTGTGAGAGCTAAGGCTTTCTATAATTCCTATGTATTTCCACCATGTATGATAATACAATAGTGTGGGGTTTTTAGCTGAGGCTTTCCCCAAAGTATTTTCTTGTGTATTGTGCCATTGATTCTTCTTCTTTTGGTTATATTGTTAAGCTCGATTTTTAAGCTTCCACAAATTGATAGTAGAAGTAGGTTATAGTATTCTGCTTTGATTTATATTGCATTATCGGGTTAACCTACATTAGATTTTCTACAATCTTCTTCTTCCACACTTTTGTAGACCGCTTTCTCTTGTTTGCATTTCTTTCATAGTTTTCTCTTCTTGAAGTTGCTTCCATCTTTTGTCTAGTTCTCTTTAGAATATATGGAAGCTTACAATCCTTGGCTTTGTGGCCAAGATTATTACGCACAAAACATCTTGTGTGGCCAATAAGTATAGAAAATGACGTGTTTCTTTTTGCAGTCATGTTTTTCTTCATATACACTTTTCATTCAAATACTTTATGTCCAAATTCATGCCACATAGAACAATAACCATAGAAAGAGTTTATGTACCTAGTTGTTGATATTCTCCTTTGTTTGCTTGCTGGATATTACCTTCTTGTTTGTTGCATGTTTTGCTGAATAATCTTGATCTTCTTGTTCTTACAATCTGCTACCACATGCCCATGTTCATGGGAAGAAAAATATGTGATGTCTTTCCCAGGTGCAAATAATCTCCTTTGAGATCTTCCAAACTTGTTCAACTCATTTTCAAGAGAGAATGATCTTCTTGTAGTGAACCCTTTCTTTATCTCATTCATTGACTTTTGATATTGCTTCTTGTTTTTGCTTTCTTTATATCACATGCTGCTGTTAGACTCTTCTTTTGTAGGTCCCTTTAGAGTTGCTTCATTATCATCTTTAATTGTTGCCTTTGCTGAGTTCTTGATGGAGGCAAGTCCTCTCCTAGCTGCTTACACAACCTATTCTTTTCTTCTAACTTACTTTTAGTTGAATCAACTTCAGCTTCTAATCTTTTACACTGTAGGTCTCTCTCCTTGAATTTACTACTCATCACTTCTTCTAGTCTTCCTACTTCTTCAAATTGTGTCTTGAGGTAGAAAATTTCCTCCTTGTACTCATGCTTTTTCTCATCACATATCTGCACTAGTTTCTTCAAATCTTTGTTTTCATTCTTCAATCTTTCTATACTAGCCAATGATAAGTCAAGCCTAGCTTGATTTCATATGTTTTTTCTTCATGAGAGTCATGCATATTCACACAAGTAGAGGTTTCATTTATCTGAACACTTTCCTTTTGGCAGAGACTTTTCTTCTTCCTCTTTCCCCTTTCATTTTCTGCATTGTTGCTACTAATCTCTCTTTCATTTATGAACTCCAATCTTTCCCAAATTTCTTTTGCAGATTTTAGGTATATTATTGTATTAAGATCCTTATTATGAATATTGTTATATATAACACATTTTTCCTTAACATTCCATCGTTTTTCTTGCATAGAGGGAGAGTCTTTACAATAACCTTCACATACAAGCTTCCATACACTAGGTCCATAAGCTATCAGTTTGGTTTTAACCTTATCCCCCCATTCATGAAAGTTTGATGTACTAAGCACATGTACAATTTGACAATCCATGACTCAATCAGAACTACCTTCAATTTGTTAGGCTTACACTGAAGGAACTGACTCTAATACAAATTGATGAAAACTTGACTAAAATGAGAGGGGGGAGGTGAATCAGTTTAGTATATTCATGGACATTAAATTATTTTCTTCAATCTCACTAATGAAACCATTACATGAAAAACTTAGCAAATGATGACCAATAGATTGAATATGTGAACAACAATTAATAAAAAAAACTAAAACATCATATTAACACATAATAATAACACATATTGACACCAGATATATGTGGAAACCCATAGAGCGAGAAAACCACAATTTTATTATTGTTGTGATGCAAAGGCAAGCTCCTAATCATTACATTTGATTTTTTGTAGGCCCTAACCTACAAGAGGTTGTTACCTCAATTTTTTGCAAGCTGCAACATACAAAGAAGCTCGAACTCCCATATGTTTATTGAGGCTACAACCCACAGGAGGCTCCTACCTCAACCAACGCCAACTGGATATTTATCAAGCCTCAACTTGAAAGGAGACTAGCATCCCTTGCTGCAAACAAGAATAACAAAGTGTTGGTTTACCTGATCATAAATTCTCAATATTTCCATCTTCATTTCTGCATCTTCTTCTCTTCAAATCTGCTTCACATCAGCTTCATAAGTGCCAGGTAACTAATCCATAATAGTTCACTCAACTCTCTCACATCCTTCCATTCTCTAACCTCTCAATGCCTTCCAAAATCACATCTTTTATAAAGATAGTTTTCTGGCTATTTGTATACCACATAGGAATATTAAGTGAATAGGACTATGCCGTTTCCTTCCACTCATTCGTTTCTAAACTCTTCATATCTTGAATATTAGAACACAAAAATAAATAATCCGTCCAATATTAATTTCATCCACATGCAATCATTAAATGCATCAACCTAATGCCAACATCAAATGCCAATATTTATCATTAATGCATCACAACAATCTTTGCCTTTGCCTTGGAGCCTTGACTTTGAATCACAACAATTTAGGTCAATCAACAATTTCACATCACAACAACTTCTTCAATATAGAAATCTCTACAACATTATCCAAGCATATCATAAGTCCTTTGTGCTACTCCCTTGCTTGTTGGTCTTGTGTTGCTCCATTGACTTATTTTACTGCTTCTTGCTCCTTGCCTTACTACCTCTTCGCTGCTCCTTTTCCATCACAGCTTTGCTTCTTTGCTGCCTCTTCATTGCACTTTTGCCTTCTTTGCCTTGTTGCTCCCGCATACCTTTCTGCTCTCATTGCTCCTTTGCCATCAATGACAATAATTCCAACATAATATTCATAACCATGATGTTTTAGAATATATAATTAATAAAAATATAAAACTTAATAAATTTAATAAATAAACATATAATTAAAACTAAAAATATCTCTAAATATAGAAATGTGAAATATACTTAATGTAATATAAATAGTAGCTATAAATTAAGATCCGATTAATAATATAAATTAAAATAGTGAGTCATATTTATAACCATTATATTTCAAAATTTCATATTTAAATCTAATTAATATCATATAAATTTTGATATTTACATTTTTTTTTTTTTTCAAATTGATAGATTTATTATAAATATCATCAATGTTATGCTATTATATTAAAATACATTATAAAATTACAAAACACACTCAAAGAACAATGTAGCATGTATATGTAACTATATGCATATCAAGATTTTAGTAAAATTATAAATAAGAAAATTTTATTATAGAAAGATGTGAAATTTATCTAGAAAATAAATAATAATATTAAGAACTAGCATAGATCCATCTTAACTTTGGATCTACTAAGTGTAGAGAGGAATTGAATTTCTGAAGGTGCAAACCTTTCCTAAAATTTTGCAATGAAATGAGGTTTTCATATTGAGAGATTTGATCCTCTTGGTGCTTGGTAGATTTAGAGTTAATATTGATCTATGTTGGTTTATGTGCAATGTTGTTTATCCCTTAGAGATATTTTAGGATTTGGGCAATGTAGAATCCCCTATATTCTAAGAAATCCATTTCACATGTCTACATGTGAAGTTATAATGTTCATCAAAATTATTATCAAAATATAAATTATAGTTGTAAAGATTTTCATTAAAACATGGAGATTACAACTCTAGAAATTATATCTCATACATAGTAAAACAAATAAAATTGAAATTGGACATATCTTCACCTCTCACCATAATACTCTTATAAAATATAAACAAATTACAAAAGCCACAACTACTAACGAAATGGTCTTTTCCATTGGAATTCTACAATACAGTTTGAAACAAAATTGTAATTTTTATTGCTTAGAATACCTTTTTGAATGCATAAATAGATTCAACGCCTTCAAAAACCTTCGAGCACTCGTATTCTACAGATTAAACAACTTATACTCAAGTTTTTGAAAATCTCTACTAGATTTTGGTTAAAATTAACCAAACAAATACCCTAAAAACATGATTTCATCTATTAATTAAACTACACTATCACAAAATATCACCATAATAATTATTACCACATCTTATAATATATAGCACACCTTAACTATTAATATTAAAAAAATAACACATTAATCACATTTTAACCAAATACCAAAAAATTACCTATATTATCACCTCAACTCATTAAACATTTAAATTACATTTAAAAAACAATAATAAAAAATTTCCTAAATAATTGAAATATAAAACATAACATAGCTAAAACTAACAGCAATGTATTTTCTTAGCAAAGGCATGCAACTGATTGACTATGATGTGTAATTTCACTGACATGGATAAATTCCTCAACCGTATGACCACCTTACAGTAGTGTAGTGTTGGCAACAAATAACCAGCCGGCGATCGTTAAACATGGTTCACCATTTAAGAGCATGCCCATACATTTAGAAGCATACATACATGGTGGATTTGACGTGAATGGAAATGCAGTGAATGCTACTTGGCGCCTGGAATTTCAAATTTCAAATTTGCCCGCGGCATGTCTGCAACAGGTTTTTACATGTGCCGCACCCTGAGCACAAGACACCAGGAACCGGAAGCCCTTTCTCGTAGAAAATGAGAAGCTCCTCTGGAATTGATTGATGAAATCGCACACTGATGTCGCACCCTGAGCACAAGGCACTAGGAACCAGAAGCTCGTTCTCATAGCAGATGAGAAGCTCCTCTCCAGTGTGTTGGAAATTATCAATGGAGTGTGTTTGTTAAATAAATTAATTATTCAAAAAAGAAATAATAAGACATAAAAGAGTACTTGGTTTTTTTATTTAATAGTTTATAAGCTATGCAATATTTTTTTTTAGGATTTGTGAATAGATAATAAGTTTAAGCGGGTTTGTTTATTGGAAAAAATTCATACTTAAGAGTTTTGATATTGGTGATTTTATGGAAGTGTTCATTATTAAGTGTAAGTTTCAAAGATAATTGGATTAATTTTGATATTTTCATTTCTACTCTTTTTTTAATCTGAGTATTATTTGATGTGGTGAATACTAAATTGTCTATTTAAAATTAAAAGAAATTAGTTGGTTGTGTCTAATTCATGGATATGTGCTATAAGTTAATGATTTACAAATCATTGCAAAAATGAAATCTCAAGAGCATATTATAGATAGAATAATAACTTGAAAATTGATTTAATTAACAAAAATAATGTTTTGAAATATATATCTGTATATATATATATATGAACAATTATAAACATTAATTATATTTAATATAATAAGCCAAAGGTGTTTTAGAAAACATGGTTTCCAACCAATTAAGACAATGTATTTGAGTCTCTAATTTATGGAAAGTCTTATATCCCAATTGAAAATAGTCATTTTCTGATTTGATTATCGTAACTCAAAGTATACAACCATGAGACCTAATTGACCAATTGAGCTCAGGAAGTTATCATTTAAATGAGTTTTGAAATATAGTAAATTATTTCTTGCGTGAAGATCCAAACTCCTATGTTTTAGAGTTAGGGTGACTTTACATGACCTCATAATAACGAAGTTGTAGTTGTGCAAGGATGAATCTCTGTGGTTATGGTTAGATACAATTAATAGGTATTTGAAAGTTTTAAAATGAGAATATAAAACTTTGGATTTACTACATTATTGGTCAAGGGACTAATTGAATTTTGTTAGCTAAGTTTTTTCCTAGGGTAAAATTTGTGTTAATATTTACTGTTTATATTTGTGTTGGTTACTATTAATTCTCTTACAGTAGTTTTTTTTAACAATTGGTATTAGAAGCAAATGTTGGCTTCATGGGGATGCCTTTGTTAAGAATTGTTAGTGTGGTCTTATGGATGGAAAGATCGACATGTGGTTTTGTTCATAGATCTAGACACAAGCTATGGTTGTGAGTTAGAAAAGTATGGAATAACAATGTTGCATCGGTTTCAAGGCATAGCGTGTGAAAGATATCAAGAGGCTTGCGATATTTCTTCCACACAGATAGAGAAAATTTCTTGGTTGAATTATTCAATAGGTTTATAGCTATATAAGAGGAAGAAAATGAGAAGCATAATCCTAGAGAAGCTAGGAGCCATGGCTACCGAATCCTATGTAGTGTACAAGAAGCATGAACCAGAGAAGGACCCTTAGTGTTGGAAGGCTAAGCTTAGAGGAGGAGGTTACTATCACAGTGGTTGTTCATAGTCATTGGTATCCATTGCACGAGCACGTGGACGAACATGTGGAGTGAAAGCGAGATTGAGGAAATAATGGCAGACTACCTAAATAACAGGTCATTGATCAATCAAGGAGCAAGAGAAAGAAGATACATGTCAGGGAAATGGAAATGCCTAAATTTGGTTCCTACTTTGATGATGCTAAGCTTGATGAAGGAGCGGCTACTAGGGATATTGCACATTTATACCCTCTTAAAGAAGAGTGATGCCATCACAATGCAATTATGATATATTTTGAAGTACTTCATGGCCACAAAAGAGTCTATAGGCGAGATCATGAAGGCATTGGCATTCGCGCTCATGGAGGACAAGTATACTGTGCAGGGGAACTTCAAGCATGAGCTTTATGGAGTTTCCAAAAACAGGCTGAGGCTTAGTATAGGTGTTAGCAAGGATGATGTGGCAATTCTAAAATTTAAAACTTCTATGGTCAGTGAAAAGGCGGGAAATGCAATGGTAGGATTAATGTTGTGATTTGGAAAATAGTGGAGGTCCAGATAAATTAAGGGTAGAGTCAAAAGCAGAGTAGAGGGAAGTGGGGGAGCAATATCTATTTGAAGGCTAATTTCAAGATAATGTATCTTGGATACTTTCCTCTCTACTAATATTTTTACCTTTTGTTTAGTACTATTTGATTATGTGTGTGAATATGTTTATCATTTATAGTTTTCTAATCATTTCGATATATTGAACAATGTTGGAGATATTCGTATCTTGATATATTATGAAGAATGTAAACACTTTATTTAATATACAGGGGTTAGTTTTATCTTGTTGAAAAATATCAATATTGAGAAGGTATCTATACCATCACAGATTGGTGCCTAGGGCATTGGTTATGGTGTGTATTATCATAGAGTAAGCAAAAACATGGAGGAAAATAGACTATAGGAAGTCCAAGAAAGTATGAGGTCTAGAGTATGTTAAGGTTAGAGAATGGTAGAATTTGTTAGTTCTCACAAAAACCAAACAAAAAAAACAAAATTTGCTATAATTGAGTCAATTTTTAAATTGCATGTAAGTGGAGATTTCAATGTAAGATCTAATAAGGAACACATACCAGTAAAGCCTTGTGTAAGGCCTAGGTGATAGTGGGGCCATACAAACGCCTTAGTTATAAACATTGAGGGGGTAAGGGCTCAAGTGAGTGGAAACCCTAAGTCAAAATTTAAGGTGGGGTTCTTACATAAAATTTGCCTGAGGGAAGAGTCTGATTCAATTGGGTCAAATGGTAATGGTTTTAGGCAAGTGGTTTAGCATAACCGTGGTTTTCAAGCCATGGAATTCATATAATGATGCCTTCAAAAGGCTAGGTGAAGAAAATATTGTAATGGGAGAGGGGATGTAAGAGATGAAGTATCATTTGGATGGCTTGGCTAGATTTTTTCCTAAGTGATGCAGGAGCAATATCCCTAAGTAGCCCATTTTGATTAAGACATTAAAAAAGGGTCTTGAAATTTCCAAAGGGAAAATATTTTTCTCTCTAATTGTGAACTTTTATAAATTATAGTGAGCATAAATTTAGTGTAGAGCCAAGTGTTATGATTCCAGATGATTCTTGGACTAGCAGGTTGTTAGTTTGTTGGGTGAGCTAATGTTTTATGGCCAGTTGGACCTTTGAAAATGAAATAAGTTAATTTAAAATGGGGAAAATTGTCTTAGAAATGAAAATTGACTTTGGCTTGATGTTCCCAACCATATATTGGTATGAATGTATAGTTAGTGAGGTGTAGAAGCATGCGTGGAAACGTGTTAGGAGGAAAGCCTCAATAAAACCATGGGTAGTAAGTTAGTTGTTAATGTTTCTTGTAAATATAAACATAGTTATGATCAAATGGGAACTATTACCTCAAAACGAGTACTCTAGCCCAAAAATCCAAAAAAAAACATGAAAAAACAACCAAAAAATGAAAATTGTGTATGCTAGAACGATGCTTTTTTTAGGGTAAAGTTTCCACATTTTTTCTAAATGGAAATAAAAACCAATTTTTTTTTTTGCAAAATGGATGAAAAAAAACACCCTCAAAAAAATAAGTGTTGATGTTGGAACCAAAATAAAATAAAATCGGGTTACAATTTTGACACTCTGTAGGAATGGAATTAAAGATAAAATATCAGGACTTTGAAAAACTGTAAAATTCCAACAATTCTGATACATGATGTTAAATATAAAATATCATGTCTCAAATCCTGATAATTCCAACAATTTCCATCCATGTTATTAAAGATAACATATCTTGACTCTAAAAAACCCTGAAATTATAATTTCTTTCAACAATAGCATTAAAGATAAAATATCATAATTTAGAAAAACCTTAAGATTTTGACAAATTTTCAACCATGTAATTAAAAATGTTCAGTTTTTAACATATTTCAACCATGAAATTATGGACAAATTATATGACACAATTTTAAAAAATGAACATGTAGCTGAAAGATTCATTATTCCAAGAGTAATTTTTATTTCAAAGGCTAAAAGTATAGCTCTTTTCAAATTTTAGCCTAAGACAACTAATCCTATTGCAACAAAATCATAAAAATCAACCATCAAAACGAAGTGTCCCTCTTAATGAGGCATTAAAATGTCAACAATTTTAAAACTATCTTATACCAAATGATAACAATAAATAATATCATGGAAATGTCATTGTATAATTTAAAAAATCAATATTAGTTTCTAATATTTATTTACTTTTAATCAAATATCAACTTTCGTAGATTGAATATCACATACATTTTATTTTTATAATTCATTATTGCAATCACAGGGGATTCACTAGATATTGTAGGTATCTATTTTTTCATTAACATTTTTTATACCCCTGTATATTTTCTCATTGACTTTAAGCTCCATTTTTTTATATTTGCCAATATGAAAACCCTTTACCCATATATATCCCCCAAGATGAACCCACGTGGTATGATATTGCTCCCCTAGTGAAGCCCCCCCTGATTTCATTGTGGACATTTTAAAGAGATGAATTCTTCATAATTAAAGCACATATTCCAAAAAACATAGAAATGATCCATAACTTCATGTAAGGTCATATGGAAGTCAAAATATTTATTTCAAGTTACCATGCAAACATCTCAAAAGGCATGGTTTCCTTTTAATTAAAATATTAAATCCAACAAACATAGAAATGACTCAAAACTTCATGTAAGATCATATGTAAGTCAAAATATTTATTTCAAGTTACCGTGCAATCATCTCTAAAGATATGTATTCTTGATAATTAAAAGATATAATCCAACAAACATAGAAATGATTCCTAACTTCATGTAATATCATATGGAAGTCAAAATATTTATTTCAAGTTACCATGCAAACATCATTAACATAAAATGTCTTAGACATTTATTCAAAATCATCCATCGGATATGGCACACCATAAGAATCTACGTCTTCAGATGAATGAATGGATGTAGATGAAGATGTCCCATATTCTTCTCTTTCATCAACTAGAGCCCCATATGAGTCAACATGCATGTCCACCATTTCAGGTTTCAAAAGTATTCTAGATCTATGACTAGGTTTAACATACTCCAATCTCAACATTGTTCCTTCTAGTAGCAACTTCTTCAAAATCTCTATGGTCTTGAAGAAAAGAGTTCCTCTCTTTGTTAAATTGAAGTTCCTCTCTTTATTAAACTGAAATCATATACAAGTATGTCAACATCCTCCAATTTTAAGAGGTATGTGCAATGACGATTTATATTTGTACCCTTTATTTTTCTCTTTCTGCAAATTTGTTTATCAACTACCATCTTTGGCTTGTACACGACATTGAATGGGTGGGTATTTGTGGCATACTAATGTACCTCAACAGCTATAATATCTTTAGTTTCTTTAATAGATTTTATAACCTTCACAACCTAAAATTGATAGCCTAGTGGATCTTCATCTGCTAATACTGCTGTCATGTAACCATCCTTAACATCCTGCACAAAACCCCTGTAAAGGTCTTCTATGGTTTCATGTTGTGCACATGATCTTCTAGAACCAATATAGATTTCTCTTTCCTCTTCTTGTTTAGAATTAATAATGCCTTGAGATTGTTGTTTTTAAACAATGTGTCTTTCCTCCTATTCATTTGTAATATCTTGAGGCCAAGTAAATGGAGTCTTCAAAAGTGTATATTCATTTCCTGGTATTGAAATGATATCACTTTGATCATTGAAAAAAGACTCCCATCAAACTGAATCAGCAACGTCAAAGTACTCATATGTATCTCTAATACATATTTTTATTTCTTCCAGGCCTTCAGAATAATTTATCTTTCTTATGCCTGCATGCATTATGGAGTTCAACAACTGATTGTAATAATATTATCTTTGATGCAAATATTAGATAATCTAGAATGAACTTCAAAAATGATAAACCTGATGACAATCCCCATTCTGCAACAGTTGAATACTTCTTACCCCATATAAGTGTTTTGCCATCAATTTTTTTGATACGAAATTGATGCTAGAAGCTAATGTCATTAAGTTATTCAATTCATTTCTCCTTGCCATGCGATCCCATAATAAACTTTTGCATGTCAATAGTTTCGTCCAACACATGAAAAACAGGCTCTAGAATGTATGATTTCTTAATACATTCAATTAATGATGGCAGGGTCCCAACATTCTTCCTCCTCAATGTTATGGAAAAATGACTAAACATCTGATCAATATGGTCATGAGTGTGCCCAAAAAGAAGGAAACCAACCTTTACATTTTTAAAAATTCCGAATTGAATAAGCATGCTTAGATATTCGAAAATAACTTTAATTTTGTTTTCACGGCTTGTATTTTCCAATTGCAGATACAAAACTTCAGGAAGAGTACCAGACCAATGAGAAAGCACATCATGGATTATAGTTATGGTAAGATTTGCATCATTATGAATATTTAGATATGTGAAGTAAACCCTTGGCAACATCTTCCCATTAAAGACCATACAACCAACCAAGTGAAACGAAATAAAATTTTCTTCTTGTAAATTTTTTGGTGTGCAGAAAAAATGTGGCAGAAGTGTTTTCCTTTGGTCCATACCATCAATTGTCAAATCCAAATATTTATCTGGATTATCATAACACTTTTTTCAATGCTTATACAATTTTTTGTCTTTCACTGTTTGTTCATTGTGATGCTCTTGAAGTGCTTTGACAATGGAATCTACACATAAAATGAAAGAAATCTACTAATAAATATATTTTCATAGTTGATAGTTATCCAATTTTTAAAAATAATGTTATTAATGCATACCTCTTTATGCCCCTTGACATTTATCGCTTTTTGTTTTAAGAGAAGAACATGTACTGCAAACCACCATCCTTCTCTTCTTAGGAATACGAACATTGTTGAATTCGTTCTTCCATATCCTTGTAAAATATGAATATGTAATAAAATTACCATCTCCTTCAGCACCTTCTGCATATTCTCTTTATAAGATGTAAATTTCTCGTCTTGAGAAATTATATGGAATATGTATTGTTTATTTTTTTGGCATACACTGTCCATGCTTTGAAAAGAAGTCTTTCATTCATGACATTGCAGTAATTGTTGATGGTCCAACCTCTCTTTTATATCGTACTTTTGAATAATATGTAGGGTATTTTTCCAGTCTTTCTTGGATTCTTGACAAATGAATATTACCAATTGAATGAAATATTTTGAAAGTCTTTCTATAGATCAATACATTCCCAATATGATACTCATAACCTGATAGTGTAGATTGCATGCAACCCACTAAAAATGAATTTTGCATGCTTTTATTCATTGACAAATATTTCTTCCTTTGACCCAAAGCAAACTTGAAATCCATATGTTTCAAGTAATCCTTTTGACAACATTCACTTGAAATCAGATCACCGATAGAACTTCTACTTGTGAGATATTTTGTCCTAACCCTTATATAATTGGAATATTTTGGATTGATATGAAAAGGTCTACTCCTACTCCTAGATACAATATTTTCTTGCAACATCTCCCTCATTTCATTATTCTTTGCAGAAGCATTTTCATCATCATTAGGAGGAATATTATACTGATGAACATAGAAAATTCATCACCATCATTGCTTGGAAAATATTCACTACCATCCTCAATTGAAGGAAATTCTTCACTATCAACATCTGCGCTTTTGAAATCCCGACTCAGACAAAATTATTCACCATCTTCATCCCTACTTTTTAAAACCTCCCTTGGAGGATTCAATTCGTCATCACCATGACTACCTTTGAAACACTCACTTAGAGAAAAGGCATTATTCACATCTGTGCCTCTAAAATTATCATTTTCAAGAAACTCTTCATCCTCCCCTTCATCATTGGTTCTTGCATAATCCTTAGGATTATGACTAAGTGGAAAAAATGACTCTCTATTCATTGTCAAATTAACATTTGCATGAAATTCTTCATCTTGCCCTTCATCAGTGGTGGTCTCATAATCATTGGGATTAGGAATAAATGGAAACTTTGAATTTCTATTTAATGGAAATTCTTCATCCTCCCCTTCATAATTGGTGCTATCATAATCCTTAGGATTAGGACTAAGTGGAAACTTTGAATCTCTATTTATTGGAATTTTTTCATCCCCACCCTCCCCTTCTTCAGTGGTGTTCTCATAATCCTTAGGATTAAGACTATGTGGAAATTTGACTCTTAAAATTCTTCACCCTACCCCTTCATTAGTGGTGCTCTCATAATCCTTAGGATTAAGACTATATGGAAAATTTGACTATGGAAATTCTTCATCCCCACCTTCATCAGTGGTGCTCTCATAATCCTTAGGATTATGAATATGTGGAAACTTTGACTCTGCAAATTCTTCATCCTCCCATTCATCAGTGGTTCTCTCATAATCCTTAGGATTAGGAATATGTGGAAATTTTGACTCTGCAAATTCTTCATTCCCCCCTTTATCAGTGGTGCTCTCATAATCCTTAGGATTAGGACTATGTGGAAACTTTGACTCTGCAAATTCTTCATCTTCCCCTTCATCATTTGTGCTCTCATAATCCTTAGGATTAGGGCTATGTCGAAACTTTGACTCTCAAAATTATTCACCCCCCCTTCATCAGTGGGGCTCTCATAATCCTTAGGATTAAGAATATGTGGAAAATTTGACTCTGGAAATTTTTCATTGCCCCCTTCATCAGTGGTGCTCTCATAATCCTCAGGATTAGGACTATGTGGAAACTTTGACTCTGGAAATTCTTCATCCCCCCCTTCATCAGTGGTTTTCTCATAATCCTTAGGATTAGGAGGAAGTGGAAAAATTGAATCTCTATTCATATGAAATTTTTTTTGCTACCCTTCGTCAATGTTGCTCTCATCATCCTTATGATTAAGACCAAGTGGAAAATTTGTCTCTCTATTCATAGTGAAAGAATCCTGTTACATTCATCAAAATGAATAGAGTTGTTTCATGATGAAGATGTCGATGCTAAAGAAAGAAAAACTTCACTATCATAAGAATCCATGACCTCCAACAAGAAGATGT
>APFE031028518.1:16438-30277 GCA_000404065.3 Pinus taeda | reverse complement strand
AAAACACATTAAAATTATAAGAGATAAATGATAATATATTTAAAAACAATTATCATGGCCTTTGTAATATTGAAAAACACCATTTTTAAAATATCATCCCTAATATATCATCACGAATTTAAATTTTTTATATAAAATATGCAAATCTTTATTGTGTAAAGCGTTTAAAATGTCCTTTAAAATCTCGACTGGAGAAGAGTTTGTAAAAAAAAAGAAATGTCGGGTTTACAACCTCCGATTTATGCTCTGTAGGATGTAAGCTACTCATATTCGGGGAATACGATTATTTCTTTATCCTAAACGGTTGCTATGGAATGTATTTCAGTTTATTTTAACAATGTGCTGTTATATTGCAAGGTGAACGGAGAAGTACATTTTTTCCTGGCCATGGCTTTGACGCCCTTAAAAGCTGAACTCAAGAAGAGTTTATGACAAAAACAAGAGGTGCCTAAGCTTACAACGTCCCATTTATACACTGAAGGATGCAAGTTTACAATGTCCCATTTATTCACTGAAGTATGTAAGTTGCTCGTATTCATGGACGTAGCTAGTCTCAAATTTGTACAGCAAACCTGAAAAAAAATATAAATGAAAACATATAACATAGAAAGAGAAATTTCAGTGGTTTTAAGCCGGACATAACGTTCAAAGAAATAGTAAGACAAAGCAACGATCAACACAGAATTTTAGGAATCACGTAAATGCATAGAAGTAGCAACACAAAGCAACAGTAACCACAGAAAAATTGAGGAATAAAAGTAATATAGAAAGGTGAGAAAGACAGGCGAACACACTGAAAATATGATATGGTACACATAAGCATTATATTTGTTATTGTTATTATAGAAAAGCTAAAGTATGAATGGGAATTGCATATCTATTTACCTGTTATAATTGATAGAGGGTCGGGCCAACTCTGTTTGTCACAATTCTCCAAGGATGAAAGTATGCTACTGCTGAACACATCAAAAATCAATTAAGATTACACGAAAATTTCGAAACTAAATACCAGAAAACACAAAACATATAGCCTAACAACACATCTGAGTGGAAGAAAAGCTTCATCTCCATGAATCCAAAGCTTTCGGATAGCCTCTGAGCAACATAAACCACACAGCAACTGTAAACATCACCTATATAAAAACACAGAACAAATATATACAGAGATCGGCCATCAACACGACCAACCTACAGTTCATAGTGCCAAAGATATGAGAGGAATGAAATAAATGCTTTAAATGAGGCACCCATCGGTTACCATTCGTAGGAAATTTAAAATCAGTTACCGAAACTTCCAAACCATTCTGCACGTTGGAATAACAAGAAACGGAAGTTTGATAAGGATGTGGTGTGATGGAATGAACTACTTGATTGTGCGACGGTTTTCTAGGCATGCGCAGGGAGCGGGGACCACATAATCGACGTGCTTAATAGAAAAAAGGAGAGCCAATCTCTAGGGAATTTACATCATGCGCAGGGAGGGAGCGGGGACCACATCGCAACGGGTATTTCGGAAATTTGAAATCCTTTATTGGCATTTCAAAAGACATTTCAAACTGGCCAGGTACTCGGCCCTCCGGAAATGTTTGTCGCTTGAAGTATACTCCTTCCACACCCAATTTACATATTCTTACAATGCTTTTGATACATACTTCCCTTCTAAAAAATAGATATTAACATTTAGTAACGAAATGATGTATCACATTTGGTCACAATTTTTTGGTTTGTATTACTACTTAAGTCACTTAAAGTTAAGATGAATTTACGTTAATTCTATTATATGACATCATAACATAATGAAAAAAAATTGATAAAATTAATTTTAAGCTAATAACATAATAGAAGAATAATTTTAGAGATACAATTACGTGTTTGAGGATTTACAACTTAAGTGTGTGTTTAGTAACAGTAATGATGTAGTAATATCTCATCCTTCAATAATAAGTTTGGAGAATTAGTTTTATATGTAGCCCATTATTATATATGTGTGTGTGGGGTGGTAGTAGTAGTAACTTTTAATGATGATATATAAGTTTTACATTTTTAATAAAAATTTATTATCATGTGATGAAAATATCTTAAATGGGAATGTGAGTTAGTGCTCATAGGAAAAGTAAGGTTCCCAAAGGTCGAGTATGAATCAATGATACATCTATAATTTTTTTAAGAAATTAGCTAATACAGGAAAAACAAATATTATAATTTGAGAGCTATCTAGAAGATTATTTAATTGATAAAAATATTTAGAATTGTGTCAAATTCATTTTATAGCCTATCAATCTTTTCATTTAATCTAATTCATCATCCAAATTTTTTTAATAGTGTCTCAATTTTTTTTTATAACCTAGAACTAGGAAATATGAGGAATAGACATAGTGCACACAAAAAAATTCATAGATTGTTCATTTCCAAGCCAAATTACAGGCTAGATAAATATTGCCCATGGAATCCAACAAATTCCAAATAAGGAGAATATTGTTCAAAAGATATCTCAACAAAACTCCAGCAACCAACAGCTCAATCATACCTATTTACTAATGTAAGCATCATTCCAAATATGCAATTTAATGATTACGTCTATATCATTACAAAGACTATAATAAAATTGATAATTTAAAATTAACATGTCAAATCTGTATGACTAGTCCTCCTTGAAATTTATACCCACTCTGAAGTCTCTTAGACAATGACCTTTCCATGGCCACAATTTTCTAGCTTCTCATTCAACTCATTTAAGACATAATCACCTGTAACAATATTTGATGAACTTCGTATAATTGGCGCTTCTAAATCTCCCAAAGGACAATCTCAAAATTGGACTGTATCTAGTAGTCAATTATCCAGTTGACCTTTCTTCCCAAATGGATCTCATTACAATACCTGTAATTGATTCTCTTGAACCCTGAAGCACAACAATTCATAAAATTAACTTAGTGATGTGTTTTAAGGACACCAAACAATGTCGAGACCACTAATTTAATTATATTCCTGTATTCATCAATTTATTTTGAACTTTTTAGAAAAAAGAAACAACCTAACAAACAAGACAAAGAAAAACCCATAACAACAAATATAATCACATTCCATAACTAAAGATAATGATAACGATAACTATAACAATATAGATATATATAATAAATTTCAAAAAGCACCTCCAAACAGCTTGAAAGGATATAAGAATAATCTTAACAATGTAAATGTTAATGATTAGTTTTGAAAAGTGTTGATGTCGCATCAACCCCTTTCTTTAAAGGACTTATTTTTGACATTTTAAATTTTCTAATGTATTAGGTCTGGACTTTTCTTTTAAATGTTGATTATTTAACCATTTTTTAAATTCTCTTATTCCTTTCCATGTTTTTCATCCCTAGATATTTGATTTTTAAGGCTTTTCGATTTTTTGTTTTGTTTTTCTTTGCACTGTTTTTTTATAATGAAAATTTTATTTTTTTCAGAGTTAAAAAAAATAAAATAAAAAATTATTTTGAATATTGATTTTTATATTCTATTATATCGTTAATTAATATTTAAACACAAACAATAATTGTCAACCAAAAAAATAATTTACAAACTCCACAGAAAATACACTTTTTCCATATAGATATAATTAAAAAAACATGTATTTTAGGACATTTTTGATAAAACCCCACATTAAAAAAAAATGAAAAAAATGTGTTGAAGATTTGGATAAAAAAAAAGAGGAGAAATAACCAATTTTATGAATTTTGTATAAGACAATGATATTTGAAATAAAAAAATTCAAAAAAAGATATATTTTAAGTAAAAAAAATTAACATAGAAATAAAAAAACAATAAAAACCTTACATATAAAAAATTAAAAAATTAAAAATACAATTAAGTTATAAAAAAATCCATTAAAAAGATAAAAGATAATATTGAAAGATAAATTTTAAAAATAAAAAACAAAAAAGAAATATTTGCATAAATATAAAATTTTTGAAAATAAAAATAATTAGATAAAATTAAAAATAAATAAAATAATATGATATGTTAGACAAACTCTCGAGTTCTTTGAATACCCTGTTTCAAACATCCTCAAAAATAAATAAAATATTAAAATCCACACCAAATTCTAAACGTCAAATCCATAATAATGTGACTAACGAAATGGAAAAAATAAAAAATGGTAAAAGCATGAATTAAAGCCTTATTGGAAATATGTGTGCTCGAAAGATGTTTGTTTGAAAGGGAAAAAACCAAGCATTAATTGAAAGAACCACCAAAAAACAGAAACAAACAGAACCATCTGTCGAACATAGACCAAAAAAAGCATCCGCCGAAAATTTCAAAGAGGCATGGATTCGATTGAAATTTGAAAAAGCATGGACTCTCAATTGAAGAGAGAGCATGGAATCTAGGATGAAGTAGTGGTGGCAAAACTCTTGTAGGCATTGAAGGGAAGTGTGAAATCCCTATATTAAGTCTTATCATTTTTCCAACATCTTCCTTTTCGTTTGTCCATATCGATTGGGATTATTCTTGTGTGTTTGGCTATATGTGTGGTTAGAGTTTGAGTTTGTCTGTGTTGAGTCTATGTTTGAGTCAGTCATGGTTGTGTGGGATAGAGGAGGAGGCTGAAAAGAGAAGGGAAGAGGAGGAAAGATGATTTGTTTACCAATTTTTGGGCTCAAAGAAATCAATTATCTATAAAAAATGGTGTGGATCAGATTCTATTTAACTTCAGTGTTTCTGTTCATCTCTACCTTGTTGTAGGAATTAATTCCATTTCATAACTTTGATTTTTGTTCGGTGCAGTGTAAATTATTGGAGTGAATGAAGAGTTGGCGTTGCATGAAAATGAATGAAATATGGAAGGAAAGAGGTGGTTGAAGTTGTTGTTGTTCAAGGCATTCCAATTAGCTTGTTGAACGTGAAATCGAATCCCAATTCTAGGTATATAGAGATGGCCCTGTATCTCTCCTTTTGATTAGTTGAAACATGGTCCTTTAGCCAATTTTATTGAATTTAAGGCTCTCCTCCCCCCTCAATAATTTGTATTAAATTTAAATTTTTCTTTATTTTTTCAATCATCCTCAATAATTTTTATTACATATAATTTTTCCATCATTCCTTCAAGAAGTTATCCCCTATGAATTCAAGCATCACTATATTTTTAATGACTTCTGATAGCTCTGTATTTGGGTTTAATCTATTGTGTATTAGTTTATTTTTTTGTTTTCTAGTATAACCTCTTCTTTATTAGTTTAAACCATTTTTTTTTAACATGACTCGCTCTGTATTGTGTTCTTTGTTCATTTAATCCGCGGGTTTTTCCCTTTTGGGTGTAAAAATATACATTTTCGAAAGTGGATTCCTATTTGTTTTCATTACTTAAATATGTGATAGAAAGATTTATTATTTTTATATAAAAGAAAAATTGATAATCTTCAAGACAAATTGATAAATTTCATTATATCTTATTCAAAATATACATTTTTCTCTAATATTTATGTGGTATTGCATGCAAATTTATTTACAGGAGGGATTTCACCTCCTAGTTTTGCTGAAAGGGTTTTTTCTGAGAGTAAATATTGATGTAGTTATATATTATTCTTTTCTTCTATCAAATACTGTAAGAGAATTATGCACACAATTATTAATAAAAATATTTTTTATGGAAAGGGTTAAACTCCTATAGAGTTCGCAAGAAGGATGGGGCACCATTTTTCGCTCAGTAGTGTAGTTATCTTTGTTTGTGTTGATTACTTTTCTTTAAACTCATACACATCAAAACATATATTTTTAAAGATACATTTACTTTACAACATTTATATTTGAAGCATGTCATATTACACTTCATTGATCATCCATTCATATTATAACACTTATCACATTTGCATCTAACTCCTAACACACTTACATTAAAGAAAAAAAAAATTATTCTTTTTTTATAAAAATACAAATTATACAATCTTTCACCATGCATTGAAAAACACTAAATACAATTATACTTAACAGATCATCTATTGGTTTTTCTTTTTTCTGGTTTTTCATTTTTAGTGATTTTTAAGCTTTTAATTGTATTATTTATATTTTATACCAATTAGATAGGTTATATATATATATATATATATATATATATATTATATATATATATATATTTATATATAATTTTAATGTATTTATGTTGATATAGTGAATTGATACTATACCATGTTACTTTGAAATCGAGTAAGTGTGTGTTTAATTGAATTTTGTGTTTTCTTTTTGGAAATTTCATATATATATGTGGGTTGTCCTAATAATGATTATTTTCTTTTGTATTTCGACACCAAATTTTATATAGTGTGTTTGTTTATTTGGACTAGTATTTTGTATGTTTATTTAATTAAAATACCATATATATGTGAATTCTTCTATCAATGTTTATTTATGAATATTTGTATGTAATTTGGAATTGTGATCATGTGTTTGTTGTATTGAATTATGAATTTGAATGGGTAAACATAATGTAGATTTGAATTTCTATATTGTGTGTGCGTGTGTGTGTGTGTTTTTAAAGCTGCATAAGAATATTTGATTGTTTTCTTTATTGACTTGAAATTTTATCATGTGCAATTAGTTATTTGAAATTGTATGTTGTGTGTTTAGTCCAATTTGTATATTGTGTGTTCGTTTGAACTTGTACTTTGTATCTCTCTTTATTTGAAATAGCATATGTGTGTGTGTGTGTGTTTATTTATGAATATTTGTATGGTGTGTGGCTTGAAATTGTAATTATATGTTCATTGCACTGAATTGTGATTGTAATTAATTTCATACCATAAATTTGACTTTGTATATGTATTGTATGTTTTAGTTTTTATAGTGTGTGATTCCTTATTTAATGTTGCATTTTCAAATTTGGGTGTTTTTTCTTGTTAACTTGAAATTGTATTATGTGTGTTTCATTAGTTTTTTAACACCCCTCCCTTGTGTACTAAATTATTGCCAACCTAAGCCGAGTTACAACTAGGTGTGATATCCTCCATTGTGTGCTAAATTATTGTAAACCTAAGACGAGTTAAAGCTAGGTTTGATATCCTCCCTTGTGTTTTAAATGATTGTAAACCTAAGTTGACGGGAGATAGCTATGATACCATCCTTTGCCTCTTAAACTATTCTAAATCTAAGATGAGGAAAGCTAGGTGATATATAACATGAAAGGAAAATGTGTTATTAATAAATTAATAAAATAAATCACTTAGAGGGTGGAGCACCAAGAGAGAGGAGATTGTTTCCAAATCCCATGGGGAATGGGAATAGAGATGAATCTTTCATGATAATATTCTATATGACATTCTAGATAAGATTGGATGTATTGGATATCCATTGAATGGATGGGAGATAAAGATCCATCAGACATAAAATCTTCATGGGAAATAAAGGAAAAATTCTACGAGGAAAATCCTCCTGGGAGATAAATATGATCTTTTGCGAAAAAGACCTAGGAAAATGGAAAATCCATAAAAGCACGACGTTGATAGTGGTAACTAAATCATGAAACAGGGTATTAGATACCCATTGATTGATCAATTTAGGGCAGTTGATCCTTGGCAAGATCTTAAGATCGAGGGGAATCAAAGGTTATTCATGGTTGGGTGATGGTGCTCCTCCCTCCAAGACAGGTTTTAGTTGGTGTCAAATGTGTGGGATGTTTGTATGATGATTCTTACTCTCCATATCCCTCTCTCTCTCTCTCTGTGTTATAGTTTCAGGTTTTTTATGAGAATATTTTATTAATTCTCTGTTATCGTTCAAATTTTTCTATGAGATGATTGCTTAAGTTTCCTCACCATGATAATGTTTGAATTAATTACATGGGTTTGTGTACTAACAAAATTATTAGGATGTTAAATCGTACATTTAAGATATATGAATTACATAATTTCCTCTTTTATAGAAAATGAAAGATTCAATAATGCATGTAATTGTCGTGTGCTCTCATATGCATTTCAAAGTTATTAAGATTATCTTTACAATGGTAGCAAAGAGTAGTATGCTTTAGCATTTTGCAAGTTTTGATGCATGTGGAATAATTATGGATGAATGTCTCCCATAGTATTACCAAAGGTTCACCATGGTCTATGTCATGCATAATGAAATTATATGCTATTGCATGAAGAATAAGGAATTGATGGAACATCCTTTTAGTTATGCATATATGGGTTTGTAACATAATCTATGAAATTGACTTGAATATCATCACGTTGTTGATGGTACCTAGTGTGTCTATGAGATAGGTTACTTGTATAATTCCTGATCTAAGATTTGTATTTAATTAAGAAATTCGTTATGCATGACATAAACAAGACCTATAATAATGATGGATGATCATGATAGTAGAGTTTAATTAAGATCATTTATGTAGGTAAGGAAATTAGTATAGGTTGCATGTTATGGTTAGTTCCATTTTCATCTACTAAATCATGTTTAATAAAAATATGACACATAAGCCTTGACAATAAGTTTAAAAGACCATACCAGAACCACTCTATAATTCAATTGATCATGACTGTGGAGCCTATTACAGAATTACTAATGTTGATATAAGGGAGGGCTAAAGATACACTAAGTAGTATTGTTTGTTAACGATTAAATATAGAACAAAATAAACATTTATGTAATGGAAGATAAGGAGCTAAATTCCACGGTAGGCTAAGGATGTTCGTTACCAATGGTAGTAAGGAAAAAGTTCAAACACTAATGCTTATGGACCAATCCACCTATGTAGCATTTCCATTACGGGTTAAAAAAAAAAACGTTCTCGATAAAGGTGAAGTTAAAATTTGAAGCTTAGAACATGTTAATGTCATATTTATTTGTTGTCGCTAAAGAATGTTACGATTCCTTAATGGTTTATTGAGAAACCATGAATATACATATGTTAATTCAATATATGTGTAACAAGATATTAAATCAAGCAATTTAGTTAAAGAGGAAGTTTTTATGCTTTGGTGCAAGATGTTTTCTACCCCCATCTAGGTTGGATGCTCAAACACGTCCTCTAAGAAGACCATATGGTATCAAAAAATTTAATATAGGGTCAAATCCAAAATAATTGTCAAGATACTTCAATCAAACCTACATCAAACAACTATCAAGATAAGCTTTGGGGTCTTTGTGTTTCCCCTATATATGTTTTTGAAGGTGCCTTTCCATGGCTGCAAAGTGTGTAATAAATCTCTAGAATTGTTAAGCTTGTCTCAAATCCATGCCCATGAGATCGATTCACATGCTTAAACTTGAGTATGTTTTAAAATGATAGGCCAACAACAAAAGTACCAAAGGAAAACTAATTAGCTTTGTCATATAAAGAACATTTTTTTGGAGGTAAAGATGTGGTTACGACTTCTTTGGCGTATTATATTATTGAGGAATTGAAGAATTCTAGAATCTAAAACTACAAAATATGACCTCTTCCAAAAATTTCTTCGACTCTATTTTCATGATATCAGCTTGAGTGGGATGTTACAAATTATCAATTTCCGTGGACTAGGTATTTAGGAATGGCATAAATGGTGAATTCAGGTCAAAAACCTTAAAGATGTGGCCACCCGAATACCTATAAAAGGGGAGTAATCTCTTGAATAAAAGAACATGGTTGACATAATGATCACGTTGGCAAAGTATAATGCATAGTGGTTAAGTTGTTGAAACATAAAAAGGGAAATAATAAATCACACTAGGTAAATGATTTAAGAATGAAGTATTGATCCAACGGTTATTAATCTATGAGCTAATAATCTACCTAAGATGAAATTATGCATGAATACATATTATATTACAAATATTGTGTTACAACCACATGAAGTCTGAGAATGATTTACACTTGACAAAAATTTCTATCATTACAGAAATGAACCATGCTCATACAAATTCCTTGTCAACTTAACATATTTATTTTAATTGTTAGGAGAAGATAAAAAAATGTTTGGAATGATACTGACATGTTAGTAAAATATGTGCACAAAGTTTTTGTCATGTAGGTGATACCATGGGAATGGTATTATGGGCTATAACACAAATGGTAATATGCACAACAATATATATGGTACCCGTATGACTACATATGATACGAGTTCGAAAAACTAAATGTGTATTAGTGTGTATAATGTACGTTGTGTACATGTATGCATATAGTCAGTGGATAGATGTCTATCCAGGTAAACAAACTTGGAGGTTACCCAGAAGAAGGAAAGTAAGTTTGGTAAAAGTAACTATGGAAATAATAGATAGAAAAAATTTGTGGAAGACACAGAAGGACAGAAAGCCTCCAAATAATTACAACAATTAGACAACTCTGCATAACGAGAATATAGACGGAGATACAAGTGAGCCATAATAAGTGATTAATTTGAGAAAATATTTTGAATGGAAAAGTCAAAGGATCAATAAACCAATTTGAATAGTAGAAATGAAAATTATTGACGTCTTAAAATAAGTAGAAAATGAAAATGGACAGAATATGAACCAAATTCTATATAATATGCATTAATAAGATGACGATGCTTCTCTTGAACATCATTGCTACTACTATTTGTGAAAATGGTGCCAAACTCATTAAATATAGGTTTTGTACCATTTTTAAGGTGATAATCTTTCCCTTACTTATAGGAGTTGTCCTTATTGTCAATAAAGATCAACCTCTAAATATGGAGGAATTCCATCCTCATCTAAAATAATTTCCTTATTATCGTCAATTATTTCTAACACTCAAGTTCAAGTTATTGAGAATTTTTTGCATACCACCACATAGAAAAAAAACTAGAGGTAGAGTCAATTGCTTTAGAATAAAGCTCTAAATGTCCTATCCTAAGGTTTCTTATCCCAATGATGATCAACCTTTGCTAATATAGAAAAATTCCTTCCTTATCTTGACTTTTAGCATTTACATCAGAGCTCTTAACATCAACTATAATAGTCTCACAAATCAAAAACTTCACAAAGACCTACATATTACTTGGGATATGAAGGACAAGAAGAAGGGTGCATTCTTCCAAATATTATAATCAACTACGCTTCTGTCATCTTCAATATCATGCCTACCGAAGATCAACCTTTGATGATTTGAAGCAATTCCTTGTCTTGAATTTTAGCTTTCGCATTATTGACAATCTCTAAGCTATCAACTTCATAAGTAATTTTCATTTCGGTTAGAATTTTCATATCTGCATTCCCCCTTCATAATTAATTTTCATCCTCGGTAGATTTTTGAGATCTTCATGATTTTTTTTAGTTATGGTAATGTGAAATATATCATGAGGTAAGTGTTTTGATGTTCATCTTAGTTTACTAGCCATTTTGTTTATATGGCTACACTAATTCCTAACAGGATCAAAGACCTTGCCTTTCATTGTAAAGATTAGGACACACATATTTTCACTTACCTTTTTTAAAACTTCTTAAAACCGTTTTGCAAGTTTGTTAAGAAGCTACACTACATACATATTCCTTTGGAATTTAAAAAGAAAAAATGATATTAATATCCAATAAATTTATATAACTATTAGATAAAATTCAAAATAAATAACATAATATAATATGTTAGACAAACTCTTGAGTGCTTTGAACACCTTGTTTCGAACATCGTCAAAAATAAATAAAATATTAAAATGAAAATTAAATCCACACCAAATTCTAAATGTCAAATCCATAATAATGTAACTAACAAAATGGAATAACTAAAAAATGGTAAAAGCATGAATTGAAGCCTTATTGGAAATACGCGTGTTGGAAAGATGTTTGTTTGAAAGGGAAAAAAGCAAGCATTAATGGAAAGAACCACCAAAAAATAGAAACAAACAGAAGCATCCATCAAACATGGACAAAAGAAAAGCATCCACCGAAAATTTCAAAGAGGCGTGGATGATCTAAATTGGATCCATAAAAGATTGTCAAAGAACCATGATTGTATTAGGTCGAGACAAATCTCTAAGAACTTAGAACAATGACCAAAAACACCTGTGAACCAGTGGCAACGTCAGCCAAAGTGGAACGACAAGGACCTCGATCAAAGCGCGCTCACTAAGGCCCATGGAGAGTGAGCAGTAGGTCAAAGTAGCCCCTGGGAGCCCTGGATCGGGAAAAGGAGGTGGATTTTGATGCAATTACACATCGTTGGGAAAACAGGGCTGAAATGGTGGAAGCTCGAGCACTCAGACACATGGCGAACTAGAGAACCGTGGGTAGAAGAGGAAAAAAGTGCTAAACATACGAAGGCAAGACCCACGCTTTAGAAATCGGTGGTATTGATTTGGGCGCCCTCAAATGGTAAGTAGTTTTGGATGGAGGTAGAGCAATCCCACTCAACAATCGATGCATGGCAAGTAGAGGTGAGAGAAAACCATCATTGATCGCACGTTATCGGTCGAGCAAGTCAACCACACATGACGTGCATATGACGTTGGATCTGGGAGATCCAAATCAAACAACTAAGATCAAGCCTGATGGAGGAAGTGGAATCGATAAAGGAATACACTGTGATTTGCAAATATTTGGAATCCATTCGTTTGCCATGCTAGAGGAAAGACTTCATCCACGACATAACTCAAGAAATGAAAAGACGAAGCAGGCTGACACCATTTAGAGGAAGACAAGTGGCCACGCGAGTGTTCATGCTGACGCCGAACAAGGAACTCCAAGTGTAGCTGCATAAGGTGAATTGACAAAGGCGGAAGAGGAAACTAAGAGACATGAGTTCGAATGGCTAAAAACCATGAACACAGATAGGATACACAAGTCAAGTTAGTCAAAATGAACCCTGAGAGGAGGACTGAACACTGAGAGACAGAAACCAGAGAAGAATGCAGTAAAGAAAAAGCAGAAAGAGACATAGGGCCGAGCTAACCAGCTGTAGCATCGAGCACTAGAGGGCTTGAGAGATTCAAGCCATCCCATAGAGGAATCTATATAGACTGAGGACCACACTTGGATCTTGCCACTGTAGACTAGAAGGTCACAAAGCTGGTAGGAAGAAGAAGAGTCTATGTACTCCAGTGGCGTGGGTCCAAGAATCACCCTGCCAAGAAAAACCTACTTCAGGAGAACTCACATTGAGTCCCTGTATTGTAATTCTCTGCTTAAAGGCACAATAAAACAAGGCCACAGCTAAAAGATGGACTGAAGACGTAGCCCTGAAGAATAGGGTGAACTCCTTATTAAAAATTCTTGTGTCTTTGTATTTGCTTACTGTATTTCTCTGCTGCCTTTCCATCTTTTTGTCTGTGTATTGGAAATTTGATCAATCTGTTGCTTCAATAACACATAATACACACAAGCACATGAGTCTGTAATACCTTTATTTAATAAATCTTCAACTGATGTCACTCACAGGGTGAATATCAGATCAAGTGGTATCAGAGCTCTAGGCTGTAAGGTTAGACAAGCTTGTGTTAGTTTAGCTGTTGAATGCTCATGAGATCAAATCTCAAATTAGGAGGAGAGCTGGTTGAAACTAATCCTGAAATTGGGAAAGTCTATCCTTGGAAGACAATGTTAGAGAAAGGTTCTATGGGGCCATACCCTCAATTCATAGAGAGTTTCCTAGATATAAAGTCTATGGTAGAAGAAATGTATAAGGACTTTAGAAGGCACAAGGATGGAGATTCACCAGGTTCTAAGCAAGATAAAGAAGAAGATGAGTCTCGTTCCCATGACCACTCAAAAGGAAAGGGGAAAGAGGAAAGCTTTCTCACACCTCCTAATAGCCCTGTGCATAATAAGAAAGCATTTTTGATTAAGCTAGATGTTAAATTTAATTTGCCTATATATGATGGAGAGCTAAATGATGAAAAGTTGGACAATTGGATTAGACAAATTTATGTGTATTGTAGAGTG
>APFE031028511.1:16592-32781 GCA_000404065.3 Pinus taeda | reverse complement strand
TTTCCCCCTGATCAGGTCTGAAGACCCTTGTGCCTTCTGCACTTCCCCCATTTGTACAGGAAACCCTTGTTTCCTTGTATTGGATGTTCATCCCTTAGTTATGACATCTTGGAGTGAGTATTGGAAGGAGACTTACTAGAGGCTTGAGGCGGGACGGATCCAGAAGGAGGCTGAGCTTTGAGCCTGCAAAAGTGGTTCAGGTGATATTGCTCTTTTTTGTACTATTCTATTTGTCTAATAAAGAAACACGTCTTGTTCTCGATATGCTTCTTTCTTTATGTTAATGATGTTCATGTTTGAATTTCATGTATGAATAGATGTCTAAAAGTTTATAACTAACTCCTTTCTTGTATAACATAAAGATGATTTTTGTATAATTCTTTGTCCATATACTGCTGCATTCTTTGGAATTGTTGGTTTTGCAGGGCAAAGAAGTGAAAGGGACGTGAAGAAGGGTTTGGACCCTTGAGGAACTACCCAAATGTAGGACCTGAGGTACGTCCTTCTCACCTTAGAAATAGCTTTTTCTAGCATAATAGCTATGTGTGTGCATGTTTCTTGATTTAAACAACTTTCAGTCTGCCAGGGTTCCACCCAAGAGCCTTAGGGGATAAAACCTGTTATAGCTCCAAATCTCACTATTATGGTTTGTGATGTTGCACTCATGGCCTAAGGCAACCCCTCCTTCCAGACCTGGTCCAAAATCTAAAAAACAGTGTTTTATTCCATGTACGCGACATTGCCCTGAGTTAAACGCGTGTATACATGGGTTCATATATACCCAACCTGCGTATATGTATTAAAACACTTAAAAAAATATAAAACTCCTTATTTTCTGGCGGAGATCGCGGGTTTTACCTGCTGATCACCTGTTAGTGCTCGTGGCATCAACTGTTCCCAACCAATTCCTAACTAAAAAACTACTTTGGAATTGGTATAAAAAGACACCAAAGGGAAGGCCTAAGGGAGGGGAGAAGAGAGAGAAAGGTTATTATACTGAGATTTCCCCCTGATCAGGTCTGAAGACCCTTGTGCCTTCTGCACTTCCCCCATTTGTACAGGAAGCCCTTGTTTCCTTGTGATTTGATGTTCATCCCTTAGTTATGACATCTTGGAGTGAGTATTGGAAGGAGATCTACTAGAGGCTTGAGGCGGGACAGATCCAGAAGGAGGATGAGCTTTGAGCCTGCAGAGGTTGCTCAGGTGATATTGCTCTTTTCTGTACTATTCTATTTGTCTAATAAAGAAACATGTCTTGTTCCCGATATGCTTCTTTCTTTATGTTAATAATGTTCATGTTTGAATTTCATGTATGAATGGATGTCTAAAAGTTTATAACTAACTCCTTTCTTGTATAACATAAAGATGATTTTCATATAAATCTTTGTCCATATACTGCTGCATTCTTTGGAATTGTTGGTTTTGTAGGGAAAACGAGCGCAAGGGACGTGAAGAAGGGTTTGGACCCTTGAGGAACTACCCAAATGTAGGACCTGAGGTACGTCCTTCTCACCTTAGAAATAACTTTTTCTAGCATAATGGCTTTGTGTGTGCATGTTTCTTGATTTAGACAACTTTCAGTCTGCTAGGGTTCCACCCAAGAGCCTTAGGGGATAAAATCCCTCAACAATATGTCAAACACTTCCTCCTCTCTTACACACCTACGAATAATCAAGTTTGGACCAGTGTAAAAGAGATCTCCCTGAATCCAGGAGTATGTAGCACTTTTCTGAATAATATTCTGCTTTTCACGAGTGGACTAGTGGGGTGGTGTTTTCCCAGTAACCAAGTAATTATCAATGTCAGCAAACCATGGAGAATTTGTTGACATAGCAAAAATATGTTCACCTGGAAAATCATCATTAACAGGAGTTGCTTCACCATGATTATCTAATCTAGAAAGAAAATCTGCTACAACATTAGATTTTCCTGGTCTATTAGCAATAGTAATATGAAATTCCTACAACAATAGTAACCACCTAGTCACTCTACCGCTAGTCAATGGTTTGTTCATCAAATATTTAATCACGGAATAATTAGAATGTACAAATACTTCATATCCTATAATATAGTGCCTCAACTTATTAATTGCAAAAATTACAACTAAAAACTCTTTCTCTGTAACTGTATAATTTAATTCAGTGGAAGACAAATTCCTACTAATATAATAAATAACATAGGATTTCTTATTTTTCTCTTGTCCTCTAGCTGCGCCAATAGCCAAATCTGAAGCATCAGAGGAAATGTGAAAAGGCAGGGACCAGTTAGGACCTCTCAAAATTGGTGCCTGTACTAACTTTTCCTTCAATGTTTCAAAAGGTTGTTGGCAAGTTGTGGTCCAAGAAAATTCACTATCCTTAGCTAGAAGTCGGAAAAGAGGGACAGTTATCTTAGAAAAAATTTCAATGAATATTCTATAGTAACCAGCATGTCCTAAAAAACCTCTTACTTCCCTTTGAGTTTTGGGTGCAGGAAGATGCAAAATGATTTCAATCTTTGTTGGATCAACCTAGATACCTTTACTAGAAATTAAATGGCCAAGTACCACTCCTACTTTGTACATTAATATACATTTATTGTCACTCACGAAGAAGTACTTTCTCCAGATCTTTGAGAGCTTCCTAAAAAAAATCATCAAACATAGAAAAGTCATCCATATAAATTTCTACAAATTCTAGATCAGCAAAAATCGCTAGGACTGCCCTTTGAAAGGTAGCTGGGGCATTACATAAACCAAATGGAAGCACTTTTTAAGAAAATGTACCCCATGGACATGTAAAAGTAGTTTTATCCTGATATTTAGGTGCAATCTGTATCTGTTTATAGCCACTGAAGCCATCCAAAAAGGAAAAATATTTCTTTTTTGCAAGGGTATCAAGCACCTAGTCAATGAAAGGGAGAGGGAAATAATATTTGAGAGTGGCTTTGTTTAATTCTCGATAATCAATACAAATACGCCATCTTCCATATTTCTTAGGTACTAGCACTAATGGAGAGACCCACTGACTGTTGGAAATAGGATAGATAAAACTAGCATCCAAGAGTTTCTGTACTTCTTCCTTCACAATATTTCTTAGAGCTAGTTTCATTCGCCTTTGGGGTTGTCAGACAGGTTGGGATCCTTCCTAAATATATATATGATGTGTACAAGTTTTAGGAGGAATACCCTTCATATCTTCATAGCCCCAAGCAAAGGCACTAAGATGGTTTTGCAACAAATTCACAAGCTTCTCTTGCTGAGATGAGTCCAAACTAAACTAATATGCAAGGATTTACCAGGGCTAATCTCAACAAGAGTAGTATCAGACTCAGGAGTACTCAAGGGAGTGGTCAAATGCAGTGGTACAGAAGAATGAGAATCATGATTATCTTGAAAATCTAGGCTGAAAATCTGGCTTAACGGCTCAAAATTAGGCATAGTGTCTAGATTATTTAGGAAATCTTGAATCTCATCTACTTATGAAGACCCAGTATAATGATGGATAAGGGAAATGGGCTAATTCTCCTCATCACTGCTTTGATCCAACCATAAAGTATCTCGAAGGTCCTAAATGGATCTGGCAGGGGGGTATAAGGTAACTTTCCTCCTAGTATCTCCATACGAAATATACATATCAACAGAACGACATCCAATATATGCATTGGTCGTAGTAAGCCATGGTCGACCCAAGATCAAGGGATGCCCTTATGTTGGGTTCTTTGGCTGAAGCACAATGAAATCAGTAGGATATTCCCAAGAATCTAATGATATGATCACATCATCAAATACTCCTTATGGCTTAATTTTAGATCTATCTATTAATTCAAGCACAATGGGAGTAGGGCGAAGATGAGATAACCGAAGTTGATCCATTATTTTCGTAGTCATGACATTAATGGCTACCCTCGGGTCTATAAGAACATTAGAGACAAGGACATTACCAATCTAAACTGAGACAACAGGGTTTCTGGGATCAGTATATTTTTCCATAGACACACATCCCATCATCAACTCTGCTGCCCTACCAACAAATTGAATGGTTTGGGGTTCCAATCTCTTCCTCCTGGGTTTCTTGAGACAAAATCCTTAATAATCTTGGTACAAATGGGGATCTCTTTGATGGCTTGAAGCAAAGGTATCTTAATGAAAAGATTCTAAATCTCTGATGCCAAGCTAGTCTCAAAAATAGGTTCACTTCTTTCCATTACTAGCCTCTTTGGGAAGGGAGGCTGGTTGGAAGAAGATGGTAAGGATTCAGAGCATAAGGGTTGCTTAGTGATAACTTTGGGAGAATGGTTAAGAGTTTCCTCTTCTCCTTTATTTTCAACAATCACTATAGGTTTCTTCTGATTTTCTAATGTTACAATCCTTCCCGATCTTAATTGAATATCATGAACCCCAACTGGAATAGACTGGTACTTGAATGGTAAAGGTGGGTTTGTTACATAGATCATTTGCACTGCTTTTATTATTGTTAGGACTAGGCATAGGTTGAGAAGGCAACTGAGTAGGTTGAAAAGGTGGAGGTAAAGGCAATGGTGGAGTAGAATGACTCGAAAGTTGAGGCATTGAATAAGGTGTATGCGTAGATGGATATGACTACATAGGTGGTTGGTAGGACTATGGAGAATGAGTCAATCCTCTCCAACCTTGTTTCCATGGTTGAGAAGGTTGCCCATGTTGATATTGATTCCCATATTGGCACTGCTTATTAGTGTTAGGATAAGAATATGCATGTGAATTATAACCAAAATAGTGTGGAGAAAATTCAAGAGCCATACCTGCATCTACCTAAGGCCAATTCCTTCTTGCTTCCGTAGCATACAAGTATTCAGCTTCAGGTTGTCCCCCTGTAAATACATCTTTAAGTGCTGGTATAGAGGGACATTTTTCTATGACATGGTCTTCTGCACAAATAGCACACTTATTAGTTTCTTTCAAATTAAGAGGACACTCTTTAGGAGGATGCTTGCCTCTACGTCTAGGACAGAAAATACATAATGACTCTTGTTCCTTCATGAGTTTTTGCTGAAATTTTAAAGAGTCCAATTGTTTGGTAAAATTATTCATTACATCAATTTTCATGTTTTCCATTTTATTTTCTAGTCCAATAATCATAGCATCAATAGATTCAGTTTTTGTATTTCTATTTCGAGTTCCTCTATCAGATCTATACTGATTTCTTGAAAATTTCCTACATAATTCACAAATTTGTTCAAAAGTTGAGAAATATCACCTTGTCCTAACATTTTTAAATTATTTATAGGATTATCAGTAAGTCCTATTAAGAACAAGGTTCTAATAGTAATGGGATCAAACTTAAGTTTCGACCTTTGTAAAATATACATAAATCTTTCTAGGTAACCTTCAAGAGTTTCATCATCATCCTGTATGATTGTAAAAATCTCATCCTGCATGTCCTGAGTTTTGCAATATTCTTGATATTTAGACAAAAACACTCTCTTCATCTGATCCCAAGAGGTTATAGTGTTTCCTCCTAACCCCATAAACCAGCATAGAGCTGAGTCCTTGAGAGTAACAAGAAATAATCTTAACTTCTGAGCGTCATTTGAATAATTATAACTTCTACACATAATATCAAACTCGAATAGAAAAGAGTCAGGATCTTCATGAATTTACCGTGGAAATGAGGGAGAGCTTATGGTGTAATATTCTTCATTTGCGCCACAGTATCAGGGTCCACAATTGGAAACACAAAAGTAGATTGTTCTCCACTTACCTGGTTTTCACCAGTCCCTTCCACATGATATTTATGGTCGGCCATTGTTTCCCTTTTACTTGAACCGCTCTCAGCAGGCTGAACCACACTTGAGTTGTTGTCACCAGAATACAGGTGGACTGTTCCTGCATGATGGGTTTGAATTGGATTTGGATTTCTGCTTACATAAGGAGAGCCAATATGAGAATTGTTTTCAGAATTCTTTCGGCCCTTAGTGGGCTTCAAACCCTTACCTTTTCTAGGCATTCATTTCAAAAAAGAAAGAAAAATAACAAACAACTTCTAATAAAAAATGTTGTCAAAAATCAATTAACACCAGTAAAATTCCTTCAAATAAGCTTTTCCAAACAATACTACAAAAATAAAGGAAAAATTATCTCTATTGTATAATCAGACAATTCTTACCAAATCAAATTGCCTCCCTAGCAATGGCGTCAAAATGTTGGGTGCAGGAATTACACTTAAGCAAACTCCTCAACACTTAATTTATCAACTTGAGGGATCCGTAAACTTAGAGACAAAGCACAGGCAATGCTAGATATGGTATGAATCTTCCTAATATAAATCCCTACTTTTTTTAAAGGAAATATTGCATAATAAAATTAAAAAGACAAAAAGGCAACTTGAACCATCAAAATAATCTAAGACTGGAACAAGGAAGAATGCATTTGCAAGAGGGAATTAAAGATAAATGGAAATCACTCTAGCTAATTATTATTTAACTACTAAGTGTGTGTTTTTCTTTAGTAGAGACACTTAGCAGTCTCATCAGATGGGCCCTTAAACCTTCTCCTTTAGAGATTTGCTTCTTGCACTAATCTATCCTATACTATCGCAATGTGATTGCACTAGTGCGGGAACATAGATTTATGCAGAAGGTATAAATGGTGTCTTTACTAAAGGCTTTTTTACTTCCTGTAAGGGCTTGAACTTTTCTGGGTTCAAAGCACTTAGATCCCGTGGCAAGAAACTAGTTCTTGCACCGGATCAGAGCTTCCTGCACTTAGCATTTAATTCTTAAAATTAGTGTTTAATTATTGCAAGTGCTATTATACTGTTAAATCAAATTGCACACATAAAAAGTGAATGTTTCTGATCTTAAAAATGTGCAGTAATAAAGAAACAATCAATATACATTCATCGTATCATGAACATTTAATGAAAGAAAGAATATTGCAGGAAGTAGACTATGAAGGCTTGCTACATCACACCAACGTGCACTGGTGCAGGTTCATTTCTCCTGCTTGGACCAGGCGGGAAAAACCAATCAAACAAAATTGTAAAAAAGGAGATATCACACCAACGCGCACTAGTGCAGGGTTATTTCTCCTACTTGGACCAGGCAGAGGAAAACTAATCTGAAATCAAATGCAGGAAAGGGAATTTATCTACTTCACACAACGAATCCGCTTTCACTCAGACAGGAATGCATGTGCTTAAAATTAAATCACACTTGACAATGTAAACACAAATTACAGGAAAATGGGAAATGGGGTAAACGTGCTGGGTTGGCTGGGCCCTAGCCAACCAGCCTGTTTTCCCTTTAAATAAAAACACTGCTCAATACCTTAATCAATTCATTAGCTCAAATATAGAAATTCAATTTGTGAAATATGAGGCAGAGCTCCCTTTTATTAATACACTGAGGCAAGTACATACATTAATACATCATCTAGCCCAGATTCGGGCGATAAAAAAATACAACAACCTGTTACCGCCTCTCTGGTTGTGTCTCTATTCTCTTCTACTATCAAAAACTTTTCCTTAGTCCTATTTACATTCTACATTATATAGATATTTGGTCAAAGGCCAAAAATAGATCATTCAACTGATTACATAACCAAACACAGAGTTTAGCTTTTCGGACTTCAAAATTAGACATTTAGCAAAACTGACCATAACCAATCTCCAGCTTTCGTCCTTCACAGATTCGATCTTGGATGCCTTTGGATCGATCTTGCTACCATGGTTGAAGCTGCTCAAAATGAGGTGGTGATCAAGGAGGTTCAGATCTGCTGCAAGGATTTGTTGTGCTCGCAATAAAGCAAGATCTGATACTGCACTAGGATCAGCGGTCACGGTAAGTACTCTAACTATCAAATAAAAAATGGAGATATCGATAAGTTACAAAGAGTGATTAAAAGTAAGAAATCATGTAATAAATAATTAATTAATGCTAAGTTAAATTAAAAGTATGAAAGATAAAGTTTATACGAAATATGTCACCGTGCTTGGACTGGTGCAAGATGAGGGTATATAAAAGAGGTAAAACAATGGCAAATGGTTATGGTTTAGGAAGGGGAAAATGGAAAAAAGAGAGAAAACTAGGGGGCTAACAATCTTCAGTAAAGGAAAGGCATTTCTAAGACACATAGCCACGGCTCAGACCAAGAGGATAGGGATTCAAGTGAAGAATCTCTATAAACTAGAGGTAGATGATTATGCAACATTGAGTACGAAAACTGAATTGGTGCAAAGCCAAGACATTGGCGAGTTGTGGCACAAGCGGTTGGGCCATTTGCATTATGGGGCTTTGAAGATAATGCAATAGATATCTACAGGACTTCCCAAAGGTAAACTTGAGAAAGTTGACACATGCAAAGGTTGTACCTTGTGAAAGTACACCAAGTCGTCCTTTCATGATTGAGACAGTCGAGAGAAGGCTATCTCAGAGTGAGTTCACACTGACGTGTGTGGACCATTCTTGATAGCACCCACTGCAAAGCAAAGGTATTATGTGATTTTCATTGATGATTATTCTCGTAAATTCTGGATTTATTTCATGCAAAAGAGGGATCAAAACTTCACAAAGTTTTGTAAGTTCAAAGCTTTGGTCGAGAAGGAGTCAGGGAAGAATATCAAGGCCTTGAGAAGCGATAATAGTGGAGAATGTCTCTTAAGAGTTTAAGGATTTATTTGCAACAGAAGGAATTAAACGAGAGTTGACGACACCTCATAACCCATAACAGAATGGGGTGGCTGAGAGGAAGAACATAACTATTGTAGGGGTAGCACAAACGATGTTGCATGACCAAGGCCTACCACTTCACTCGTGGGATGAGGCACACAACACAATGATCTATTTGCATAATAGAAGCCTGCATCACATACTTGGGATGAAGACACCAGAGGAAGCTTTCTCCGGTAAGATACCAGATGTGGGTCACTTCAGGATCTTTGGCTCATGAGCATATTTCCATGTGACAAAGGATGCACGGAAGAATCTTGAGCCGACAACAGAGTTGGGGATACTTGTGGAGTACACTTATACACCTCACAACTATCGGGTGTACTTTCCTACCAGTCGGAGGACAGTGGTTTGAAGAGATCTCAAGGTTGATGAGCAAAAGGCCATGTGAGTTTCCCTTGAGAGGGAGATCCAACTATAGGCTATGGAGGAATTGTTGGTTCCTAAGGAGGAGGAGCCTCAAACTAATGCAGAGCAGCTACATGCAGAGGTTCCAGGAGAGGAGACATCAACTCAAGAAGAGTCTTCCACAGATGGACAAAAGCGCACTAGAGAAGCTTACAGATTGTTGGAGGATGCGAAAGAGAATGTGGAGCACCATCTTTTCAACGTAGACAAAGGAGGTCACTTGAGAGGTACACTGGATACATGGACCTTGCTAGGGAATGTATTGAGACTGGGCCATATTCCTTTGAGGAAGCAATGCAGCACCGAATTGGGTTGAAGCTATGGTGGAGGAGTATAACTCCATAGTTCGTAACAGTGTTTGGGATGTGGTTCCGAGACCAGAGAACAAGTTAGTTGTGAGTTCCCATTGGATTTACAAGGTAAAGCAAGTTCCTGGTGATGGGAGGATCATGTTGCTGCAATATATTTCGACAGAGGAGCAAGATGCTGTCATTTTGACAAAGGCATTGTCAAAGTGTAAAATCGAGTTCCATAGAGACAGGATTGGGGTGGATGATAATCCATTTCTTGTTGAGAGGGAGTGTTGAAATGTAGCAACAAGAATATTCCAATTTATTTTGTCCTTGAATTAAATTGTGAATCAAAATCGAATTTAGTCTTAAAAACTACTTGGAAATAATCAATTAAGTTATTTTGACTTAATTAGTTGGAGAAATTCAAGTTAGAAGTCTTTTTGAAGTCATGCAAGAGTTATCCCTTAAATTAAGGAGATGAGCCTTAAATTAAGGAGACAAGATTGAGTTATATTTGAGTTGTAATTAGTTAACTCAATTTAATAAGTTAAGTCTAGTTAAATTAGTTCCAAACTATTTGAGGAACTAATGGTGAGTTAACAGTCAGTTGATGCATGCATGCACTCAACTAGTGTACTCCAGTTAACTGAAGATTCCCTCATCAGAAACTCATGCATGTCTATTTTGAGAAAGACCCAGTTAAGTTAAATGTCAAGGACAATGTACTATCAGTTGCATGTGTTTTCTTATAAAGAAAACTCATGCATGCTAAAGGAATCATTCTTTGAGGATTGCACAGTTCTGATAGTGTGTGAGATTAGGAGATCATCCACTTGGTAAATCGATTTTTTCCACTTGGTTGAAGGAGATCATCCCAGAGGAACAACACACAAAAATATGAGCTCGAAGGGCAGAGAGGAACGCTTGAGAGAAGCCAGGATTGCCTATGAGCATCTGTGAGGATTGTACTGAGAGCTGAATAGCTCTGAGAGTTAAGGCTTTGTATAATTCCTATGTATTTCCACCTTGTATGATAATACAGATAGTGGGGTTTTTAGCTGAGGCTTTCCCCAAAGTATTTTCATGTGTATTGTGCATTGATTCTTCTACTTCTGGGTATATTGTGCAGCTTGATCCTTAAGCTTCCACAAATTGATAGTAAAAGTAGGTTATAGTATTTTTCTTTGATTTATATTGCATTATCAGGTTAACCTACATAGCAGATTTTCTAAAGAAGAAGACATGAAGAATGATCCTGATAAGCAAGAAAACTAAGGACATCAAAGTTATATTGAGGTTTTGTTGGGTGTGGAGCCTGATTATCTTCTGTATTCAAAGGTATCGCCGCATTGGACCCCAGTTCGTAATGGGGCGGCAACGCTGCCCGTAAAATATTTCCTGCAGGGGGGGTCCACGGGGGGTGGCTAAGAATAGATGTAAAATTTCCTTGTAAAATGTTGTAATTTTGTAGTCAATCTCATCCTTCGTTAGGCAGATATCTGACGGTAGAAGTTATGTTTAATTTAGGGTTTTTTGCCCTAGAAGGAAACCCCTCTCTATATATGAGGGAATTGTATTGCGTCTATGCAGATCTGTATTTTGAGAGAGGAAGAGAGAGGAGATTGAGAGCAAAGAGGGAATTACAGCGGATCTGTTGTAGTTTGAATCTCTTCCGTTTGCTGGATAATATAAAAGGAAGGATTGGATGTTTCTCTATGGATGTAGCCCAAAATGGGTGAACCACGTATATCTGTGTCTCTCTTGTTTTATGTGTTTTCTGTGTTTATATTTCTGCAATATTTTATGTGTTCCATTGCTTTTTAATATATAATTTTCTAATAGGTTTGGTTCCAGAAAATCAACAAGATGGAACATCACTCTGCTCTTCAACTATGCTTGATCCTTTCAAAGTCAAATCAGTTGGTTTATGAAATCTAGGTACATGTCAAAGCATACATTTCAAGTCTACACATCATTTTTTCTGTCACTTTGATGTGCACATGGCTCCATTGGAAGTATTCTTATACTTGAAAGTGATTTTGTTTTTCAAGTAGGATAGGGTAGAAAAAAAAATGAAAAATAATAGAAAAAAATAAAAATCTCAGGTGAAAAACTCCTTTGAGGTGCCTCAAATTGGCTCATTGATTGACAACCTCCATAAGGCGGTCAATGGGTTGGGAAAAAAGAAAAGAGAGAGAGAAAAAAAAAGATCCTAGGTGAAAACCTCCTTTGAGGCACCTAGGCAGACCTATTAGTTGAAAACCTCATTGAGACGGCTAGTAGATCTAGAAAAAAAAAAAATTTACTTGCTTCATGTATCTCTTTGATGAATGTATGCGCTCTCCAACATCTACAAGGAACAAAAACAAGTTGCCACCAAAAAAAGAAAAAATAGGTCAAACCTAGTCAAAAGAAGTCAAATTTTGACTTTCTCCTCCTTTGCTCAAATGCTCCAACAAGACCAAGGCCATGATCTGATAATCACCCTGTGAGTGACCTCAGTTAAAGATTTATTAAACGAAGGTATTACAGACTCATGTGCTGGTGTGTGTGTCTATAATATTTAAGCAACGGATTGATCATATTGCCAATACACAGACAATTGAATGGAAAGACAGCAGAGAAATACAGTAAGCAAATACAAGAACACAAGAAATTAATAAGGAGCTCACCTTATTCTCCAGGGCTACATCTCCGATCTAGCTTCAGTGATGGCCTTATTTTATTGTGTTTCAAGCAGAGAATTACAATGCAGGAGCTCAATATGAGTCACCTGAAACATATTTTCTTAGCAGGGTGGTTCTTGGATTCCCCAAGCCACTGGAGTGCATAAACTCGTTTGCCTACCAACTCTGTGACCTTCTGGTCTACAATGGAAAGAGCCCAATGTGGTACTCATTCTAGATAAATCCTCTCTGGGATGGCTTGAATCCCTCAAGCTCTCGAGTGCGCGACGCTACCTTTGGTCAACTCAGCCCTTTGTCCTCTTTTGTTTTTGCTTCACTGTCTTCTCCCCTATGTTCCATCCTCCTCTCAGGATTCTGGTTCCTCTGTCTCTCTCTCTCTGACTAACTCTCCGTGTATTCTATCTATTTTCATGGCTTTAAAACCATTTGTTTCCATGTCTGTTCAGTTCCTCTTCCGCCTCCATCGAATCAGCTTCTGCAACTGCGCTTGGAGTTCCCTGACTCAGCATCATCATCGGCTCACAGGGAGTGGCCACATGTCCTCCTGTAACTCACCAGCCTGCTTCGTTGGTTCAGTTCTTCAGTTACATCATGGATGAAGTCTTCCTCCACCGTGACGATCAAAACGGACTTCAAATCCTTCTAAATCGCGACTCATTCCTACATTGATTCCGCTTCCCCCATCGGGCGCGATCTCAGCCGTTAGATCTGGGGCCTCCAGATCTGATGCCATACACACATTTCACGCGGTTGACTTGCTCTACCATTAATACACGATCAACGGTGGTTTTCTCTCTCCTCCGCTTGCCACGCGTCGATCGTTGAGTGGGATCGCTCCAATTTCTCCAAAACTACTTGCCGTTTGAGGGCACCCCGATCAATACCGTCGGTTTTTCGGAGCGTGGGTCCTGCATTTCCTTAGCACTTTTTCACTTTTCTCCCGCGGTTCTCCGGCTCCCCACGCCTCCGAGTGCTCAGGGCTTCTCCATTTCAGCCCCTTTCGCCCAGCGATACGTTAATCGCACATCAAAATCCACCTCTGCTTCCCAATCCGGGGCTCCCAGGGGCTAATTCGGCCTCCCGCATAGTCTCCATGGGCCTAGGTCAGTGCACTTTGACCGGGGTCCTCGTCGTTCCATGTTGGCTGCTATTGCCACTGGTTCAAGGTGTTTTTGATCTTTATTTTAGAATTTTTAGAAGTTTCTCCTGACCTTGTACAACCATGGCTTTGTTTAAACATTCTTTATGGATCCAATTCAGATCACAGCCTTCCCACTGAAAAGCCTTTGGACCACCAAAAGTTGGTTTTCTTTCAAGCATCAACTAAGTGAGGGTATTGTTGTCTCACTTGCCCAATCTCAATCCACTTTGCACTGCTCAGCTTCGAACCTTTGAGTCCAATTCTAAGGTACTCAACATCTCCTCTACACATCATCCTCACGTTCCTCTCCAAGACTGTGTCTTCCTGCAACTCATTCAGATATTCAAGTAGCAGGTCATCAATAGAAGGCAATTGACTTTGCTCTTCAGGATCCTCAATCATTGAAGGTTCAAAAAATCTCAAGCAATCTACATTTATGACTGAGTACATGTGCATGTAAGCTGGTATATCAAGATGAAAATCATTTTCACCAATCTTCTCAAGTATCCTAAAAGGTCCATACTTGATAGGCTTTAGCTTTTTACCTTCACCTTGCATCCTATCCTTGTTGATATACAGCCAAAACGGATCTCCAACTTGAAAACTATGCTCCACCCGATGCTTGTCATGCCTAGCCTTGTACTTGGCTTGGATCTTTTCCAATTGTTCCTGTACTGCCTAGTGGATCTCCTAGATCTGTTCAATGAACCTAGTTTCCTTGTCCACATCAGTGTGTCAATCAACTGTGGTATCTTTACCAAAGACAAAATCCAAGGGAGACCTTGGTATGAAACCAAAAAAGGTCTCAAAAGGATATCCCTGTGTAGAAGAGTGCTTTGCTCTGTTGTAAGCATGCTACACATAACACAAATGTTCATCCCAAAGCTTAGGATGTTTGCTGCAATATCCTCTGAGTAACTGGATCACTGTCCTGTTAACTACTTCTATCTGGCCATCGATTTTTGGATGAAAAGTTGTGCTTTTCTTCAGTTGGGTGTTCATTAGATCCCACAAACTTGACCAAAACTTCCCTACAAATCGGGTGTCTCGATCAGATACAATAAATGTGGGTAATCCAAAATGAACCCATACATGTTCAAAGAATAATTTTGCAATTTGTTCAGCAGTAATATGTTTATTACAAGGTATCAAAATACACATTTTCCTGAACCTATCCACAACCACATATAGATAATCATGACCCTTCCTAGATTTAGGCAATCCTCCAACAAAATCGATGGAAACACTTTCCCAAGGGTGAGAAGGAACTGGTAATGGAGTGTACAAGCCTAGTTTTCTATTGTTGGGCTTGCTTTTAGCACACATAGTACACCCTCTTACATATCTAGAAACTATCTCATTCATTTTCGACCAATAGAAAAATCTTTGCAGCTGTGCAACTATTTTACTTACCCCAAAGTGACCTGATATCAGAGAAGTGTGTGCCTATCTAATTATCTTTACTCTCTCTATTTGTGGAATGTAGAGTTTCCCACAATGATATAGGAGTCGGTCCTTCACATGATAATCCAATTCTTCTACCTTTTTGCCTCAACTCAAACTTGCATATACATCTTTAAAGTCTATATCTTGAGCATATTGTTCAATGTAGCTTTCATGTAGTACAGAATTATGCTTAAGTATAGTAGATGCATTTATAGTGTGTCTAGATAACATGTCTACAACTTTGTTATGTATGCCCTTTTTATAGTTGATGACTAAATGAAATTGTTATAGAAACCCCATCCATCTATAGTGTCTTGATTGCTACAACTTAGTCTGGGAGTGTAGATATTGAAGTGGTTGATGATCAATATGTATTACTGTCTCTTTGCCCATTAAGTAATGTTTCCATTTTTTCACACTCTGAACTAATGCATACAATTCTTTATCATATGTAGGATGGCTAACTACTGCAGGACTAAAAGTCTCATAATGATAACATATGGGTTTACCGTGTTGTGTCAAAACTGCTCCCATAGCATAGTCACTTGCATCTGTTTGGATCTCAAATGGTCTTTGTAGATCAGGCAGTGCTAGTACAAGGGATGTACTAATCTTTTCTTTCAAGGTGTTGAAGGCTTTCTGATGTTTGCCTCCCCACTAAAACACCTTGTTCAATCCTGTCAAAGCATGTAAGGGAGCTGCAATTTAGGAAAAATTAGAAATGAACTTCCTCAAATATTGTGATGCTCCTAAGAAGCTTCTCACTTCTGTAGCAGACTTGGGTTTAGGCCAGTTTACAACGACTACCACTTTAGAGGATCTATCTTCAATTCACCACCCCCTATTATATGACCCAAATAATTTAGAGATGTTTTGCCAAATTCACATTTTGAGAGTTTAACATAAAGTTTTTCTCTTTTCAAAACATCTAATGTCTGCTTAACATGCTTTAAGGGTTCTTCCCACGTTTTACAAAAAATCAGAATGTCATCCAGATACACAATAACAAAATCATCAAGAAAAGGCCTGAGTGTGTCATTCATTAATCTCATGAAAGTAGCAGGGGCATTGGTCAAGCCAAAAGGCATAACCAGCCACTCATACAATCCCTGCTTTGTCTTGAAATCAGTCTTCCATGCATCTTGCTCTACAACTCTGACCTGATGGTATCCACTGTGAAAATCCAGCTTGGTGAAATAAATGGCTTCCTTCAAATGATCTAAAAGATCAACTATGCAAGGAAGGGGATGACAATTTTTCATTGTTATCTTATTCAATGCTCAGTAGTCAATGCACATTCTCCACGAGCCATCTTTCTTTCTCACAAAAACGATTGGTGACCCACATGGTGATGTGCTAGGCCTGATGAACCCCTTCTCGAGCAACTCCTGCACCTGCTTCTTGATTTCAGAATTCTCTAAAGCAGACAACCTGTACATCCCAATGTTAGGCAATGGAACATCTTGTTGCAAAATAATATCATGTACTATTTCCTTTTTGGGTGGCAGACCTTTAGGTTCCTGAAA
>APFE031028511.1:0-15823 GCA_000404065.3 Pinus taeda | reverse complement strand
TTAGATAGTCTTCGTTTTGCCACCAGCGTGAGATCGTCACTTTGGGGGTTCAGATTCAGGTTCTGCCTTCGATCTTCCTCTTGTTGCAAGATCGCAGTGAGATCATCGAACGAGGGTGCTTTCTCCCTTGCCGAGACTCCAGTGATGAAGGTTTGAAAATCATCACACATCCCATTCATTGTAATTGCAACAAGATCTTCATCAGCCACCGCCACTCCAATGGCCCCCAATCCATCCTTAACATCCTTGATTCGCGCTACAAATGCAGCAGCAGACTCCCTTTCGTCCATTCTCATCGAGAATAGCTTTCTTTTCAGAGCAAAAACTCTGTTTGTATTCTGGGTCTCATAGAGATTTTTGATTTTCATCCAGATCTCGGCAGATGATTTACACTCTCTGATGTGTGCAATGACATTGTCTTTCACAGACATCTTCAGCAGGACTTTGGCTTTGTTTTCTCGTTTTTCCTAGTCTTCCTTCTCATTTTTCTGTGTGGTTGCTGTCGGCTTCTGCTCGTCGCCTGTCACTATAGCCCAAGCATTCGCACCTTCGAGCAGAGTCTGGATCTTAAACTTCAAGTTTGTGAAGTTAGATCCGTTGAGTTTACCAGACTCGTTAAGGTAAGATTCCATCGTGTTACTCATTGTGAATCTACTTAACAACAGCAAAAAACAATACCTGTCAGATCGATCTGTCACCTCTGCCACCGATCTGCAGTGTCTGGCACTCCCGCTCCAATGAGCAACTTCGGCGTTTCCAACACAGCCGAAACAATGATCTGATCACAATTGATCCGATCTACCTCTCCCGGATTGATCTGCCCCTTCGCCGATCCTGCTCTCCTTGTAGATCGCCAACACGAAGTCGAGGTTTCCCGCAGATCTCCTCTGGCGCTTTCCCGATCTGTCTCTCCCGGACTGATCTGCACCTCCGCCGATCTACTCCGTTTGCAAACCGCCAAACGAAGTTCACGCTGTTCAGGGATCTCCTTGGCACTACCCCGAGCGAAAAATCCGTGCTAATGAAAAATTGCTTAGAGTAAAACAATTGGCACGTTTTTCCCGGTAAAATCCGCGCTAATCGGGCTTTCTAGCGATTTAGCGCGATTTCTCCCTGAAATTCCGCGCTCTAGCGTGATTTTTCCCCGAAATTCCGTGCTCTAGCGCGATTTCTCCCTAAAATTTTACGCTAATCGGTCTTCTGGTGCGACTGTCAGCGCAAAATCCGCGCCAATCAGCCTTTCTACTCAGAAAAAAAAAATTTCCAAGTCCGAGCCAGGTGTTCTGAAGTCCACCTGCTCAATCGAGCACAGAGCTCTCGTGTACACACACAGCCACACAGGCAAGCTAGCTTCTACAGGCACTTCAGCCTCACAGGTGACAAAGATCAGGCTCACTCAATCTGAGCTCTGATACCAAGATAAAATATGCACTGAATTGAAAAGAAAGAGATGTAGCTCTCTGGTGTGGCCTGCACCTGGAGACTACACTCACAAAACTTGAGAGATGTCTCTCGTTCACTCTATTACACATCAATCAAAAGATTACATCATTAAATACAATACTAGGAAATAGGAAGTTGTACCCAAACCCCATAACTAGAGGAACTAATCCTAAACTAGGGAGAAAGTTACAACAATGTAACCATTTTCTCCATTAATAATAAAATAATATTAATTATTCTCAACTATTTGGAATCTGGTTCGTATTTGTTTACTTTTGGTACTTGTTGGAGTGAATCAACAATTGGCAGAACTTGTTATTGTACCAATTATGTGTAACGAGATCATTTTTCATGTGTTCCAAGTTTGTTAAGGGAACCATAATTTCTCAAATATTTCTTTTGTGCACTTTTGTTAGTTTTTAGTTTTTTCAAGATTGAAGAGTACGTATTAGCCTCCAAGGGAATTGCAAAACAAATTTTTAACTTACTTTAACTTTATCATAGAAATGTTGAGTGAACTAAGAAGCAAGACAATGATCAAATGAATAACAATGACAATGGTATTAGCAGAAGAAAGAAGTCATTAAAGCACGGAGAAGATATGCATATGAAAGAAAAAAAAGAGCTTTGGAAAATGATGAAGAAGGAGGAGCTATAAAAGTATGAAAACAGGAGTGGAAAGAAGTCATTAAAGCACGGAGAAGATATGCATATGAAAGAAAAAAAAGAGCTTTGGCAAATGATGAAGAAGGAGGAGCTATAAAAGTATGAAAACAGGAGTGGTTTTCTGCAGTGAAGATTTTTTTTTTTTATGGTCATTTGGTTGGATGTTTATGATGTGAAAGAACTTATATTTTTTAAAGGTTTACTAACTTTCATCTTCTTTCGAAACATTATGTTTGGAAAGAGATTCTTCATATGAACCACTATGGTATTTTATGTGGAAATAATGAAAGAAATGCAATTTTGGGAGTTGATGACAGCTGTAGGAATGAACAATTTCCTGAAATGGTTGAAAATTTTGGAGACTATTTTGGCGAAAGGGCCAGGCATTTTCTGGTAGCAATCATATTGTTAATATAGTTACCCTATTGAATATGTATCTAATGTCTTTGTTGCAACAATGTAGGCCATTCAAGTATTTTTCTTTTGCATTTTTTTCTTCATCTGAAGTTTTTACCGTTGTATCTTTTTCCCATATTATTTTTTTAGAATAATGTGAAAATGATTACTAATCGGAAAATAGACTAAGAAGCAGTCAAACCTTTATTTGTTTCTGAATGTGAGGGACTACGAGCAACTTGTCAAACTTCACGAAATGATGAACGTATGGTTTGAGTAATCGTAATTTTAGAAACTTCTGTCTTTAAGTAGTAGAACATTTTGTTGGCATGTTTATTTCCTGTGTTGTTGGTTGTCTCCAAATTTTGCTTCTATTCCATATATCTTCTCAAATGTTGTATGTCTTGGAACATTGTGTTTACATAGGGACCCTTAATAGAGATGAGAACCTTGGGGTTCTGGAAATGGTGGAAGAGATGTTATAATGGAAGATAGAGAATTTGATTCTATTGAACAACTTGTTGCGTATGATTTTTTTGGTGATAGTAATATGCTTGATAGAATGGTTGATAATTTGGGTCAGTCAGTTAGAAAGTTAGAACCAGTATTTGTTGACATAGCTCTAGAGTGAATATTGGTGAAGCCAAAGAATGCGAGGATAATTTTCCTCTTGGCGGAGCACAAGTGCATAATGAAGATTTATTTTGAATGGTTTTGTGCTTGTTAATGTTAAACTTATATTGTTTTATGCATTTCATTCTTGACTTTTTTTGGCAGAATACCACCCAAGCGAATAGTGGTCGAGAAATAAATTTGCAAACAACACAGGAAATATTAGTTGCGTGACTTCCACATGAACGATGCAACAATGAAGAAAATGTAATTTTTGTTGTTTCATTAACAAATTTAATTTGTTTTGTAGATATTTCGTTCTTACAAAGGTTATTTTCTTTCTTCCAAGAAGAATTTTCTCATGTGTAATGAATGTAGAATAATGATTTCCCATTTGTTTATGGAAAGAAATGATAAAACCAATACTCCAGTTGCACGAGTTGTTTGACATCTTTTCCAAGCTAGAATGGTGTGTCGTAGAGAAAATGGAATTGCTACCTATCATTTAGCGGAGACATGTTTGATGTCCATAAAAACATCTTGTCCAGGATTAACAACTTGTCTTCTGTGCATATGTGTACTGTATACAATGAATGTTATCATGGTATCTAAGTTATGAGATTGCACAAGGGGCCCATTTGTAAAATATGTAAGTGTGATAAAGGTGTTGATCACTTTTCTAACTTTAACAAAATGTATCCAAGTAAGTAGCTTGAGGTTCCAAAACTTTTGACAAAATTTTAAGAGATGTTAGTAGCACGGGTAAATCCAATATTGCAAGTGACGCATGCCCATGGTGTCCAATATATATATAGAAACCACATGTGGAGGCACTTCTACATTAAGAAAATTTTGATCGATATTTTGAAGAGTGGTAGATTTTTTCGTAGTTAATTTCTCCAAGTTTTGTAAACATTTCAAACCTTGATAATATTGGTAGAAGGAACTTTCATGTTGGTAAGAATTGGCACTAAATGATGGTTTCAAATAAATTTTTAGAACAAGGGGTCAATTTTGTAATTATTTTTGAAATTATTTTTCGACACTTTGCTAATGGAGGAAATGATGGTTCTTTGAAAATGATTATTCCGGGTACTACTAGAACATGGAAGTATTTTGTCATTGGTTGTATTTCCCATGCTCTTTCTCTTACTAGTTCAATAACAATTGGAAAAAATCCTTTGTTATTGTTTTCTCTAACTAGTATTGCCCCTTTTAACAAATGTGGAAAAACAATGCACTCTTCTTTAAAAATTCCTATAAAAGATATGAAGACACTGTGTGGGTAGGATTTGGAAGTGCTGCAACAGGAATGGGGCATATTTGATATATATTGATTGATGAGATGAGATTTAAAGTTCTAAGGCTATTCATACGAATAGATTCTCATTTGCGAGAAGCCTTTCCTGAAAATAAGGGTTGTCCTTTTGGTGATAGGTCCATCATTCTTGCGGGTGACCTTGCCCAACTTCTTTCCATTAGGGATAAGCCATTGTATGGAAGTAGAAAAAAAGGGAATGTTTTGTGGGAAGCCTTCAACATTGTTGTGGCTCTGGACAAAATTTATAGGAAGCAAGGAGATAATCTAGGACAAGCATCTTTTCGCAATTTTTTAAACCAATATTAGAAATGCAAATCCTTTTCTTGTTGATTGGGATATTCTTATGACACTTGTTGATAGCTGTTTGAATCAATAAGGAAGGAATTCGTTTGATTATTCTATTCACATATTTGTGATAAATAATCTCGTTAACATGCACACTCAGAAAATGCTTAAGTCGTTAAATTATCTTATTGCGAGATGTATTGCAGAATGCAGTAAAAGAACATAAATAAGTGATAGTGATGATGATGTGTTGGTGCGTGAAGTACTTCTATGACGTGGAGAGTGCATGATGTTAACATGTAATTTGTGGGTTGAAACTTGTCTTGTTAGTGGTGCACTTATATATATTGAAAAAAAACTTATTTGTGTTTGGTTCAAAGCTACCACAACTTCCACAATTTGTTACAGTTATGTCTAAAAAGTATTGTGGTGTTCCATTTTATAGGGACTATCCAATCCTTGTACCGACTCTACCTATTGTTAGGGGAATATGAGACAAATGCCTTTGAAAATGGCACCGGCATTGAAAATACACAAATAACAGGGAATGACTTTATAACGAGCCACTGTAGATATTAGAGATAGAGAGAGGCAGGGTATGACATTTACAATCATATTGGGAGTGAAATCAATAGATGGTTTGCAGATTTCACTGCCTTTTTCTTTCCAACATCATGCGAATATGCAAGATAGTGCATATTTTACACTTCAAAAGAAAGAGCAGGAATGATTAAAGTGAATATAATTTTTGGGATATTTATCTTGAATAAAATTGACTATTCATGAATTCATTTTTTGCATTTGTTCTTCTTGATTACAATTATTTGTATTCATGTGTTTAAGAGAAAAGAAGATTACTTCTCTCTAGTTGTTATTATTTTTTGCAATTATTTGTATGCACCTTCATAAGTTCTTTGTTTTTCTTATTGTTGATTTCAATACAATTGTTGATTAGTCAAATAAGAAAATTGACCCTTTGGGAGAAATTGTTGTTTCATTGCTTGAATTGTACTTGTTTCCTCTTTTTTCTACCTTCTTTTGAATCTTTTTACATTTATGTTTGAATATGAAATAACAAAAATTATAAATCAATAATTTTGTTTGTTTGTTTGTTTTATTTGAATGTACTCATTTTAATTGAGAACAATGATGGTTTGTATTACATCAGATCAATTAATTACATTTTGAAAACCATTAGTTTTGTTACCTTGCACCAGTTTCTATAGAAGATATGGCTTCCATCACTTTCTCAATGAGCATATCCATGTTTTGAGTGGAATGAAATTAGATGTTGAAACTTTATATCATTTAGACCAAAGAGAATAAACGAAGAAAATGAGAAGGGACTGACTTGAAAGCGTGAAGTATCGTGATCATTATCATGTTGATTTGAGTTGGTGTTGTTTTTTCCACCGCTCTCGGTGTGTTTTGGAAGAGGCTGGTATCAAATAATTGTGTTATGGTGGAGTGTTGAAACTTGGATTTTGTTGTGAGTTCAATTCAAATGTGTTTTTATTCCATAAGTATGGTATGCAACAACTTGTGTCTTGAGACTAATTATTAATATGTGAATATATCTAATATAGGTTTTTGTGATTTTAGTTTAGTAATTTAAAATTTTGTTAATGTTATTTTTATTATACGAATTGAATTAATTTGTTGGAATAATTTTAATTTTTATATGTATATTTTAACTATGTGTTTGTTTATTGGTTTTATTTATAAATAAGTAATTGATGAATGTTTTATGAAATTATTACAATAATTTTTTACATGTCGGTTAAATAATAAAAGTAAATTGTATTAGTTAGTTTTTTTGCATTCTCTTTTTTATGTTAAGTATTAAAATAGATATAGTTTAATCAACATTAAAAGATAAGATATTTTGTTGTTTTTCATTTTAGTAGCTATTTGTCTTTTATTTCACGTTAATGATTGTCTTTCTCAATTTTAATTTTGATTTATAATTTCATATAGAAATTAAAATTAGAAATTGCATTTTTATTTTTTATTTTTTTTTTGGTTAATTGTATTCCTATTTTTTTTACTAGTTAGAGTCCTGTTTGGTTTTTACTTCATGTATCATAATTATTTGTACATATTTTAATATTGCTAACCATCATTTAATTTCTATATATTATTTTATTTAACTGATATTTTAGTTATACAAATAACAACAACAATTTAGTTTTACTGTATTTATTCATTTTAACTTGTAGATTGTATTAAATTTATTAACTAGTAGTTCTAAGAATATAACATTAGATTAGGTATATATAGCTAGTGTAGGTTAGTATTAGTTTTCCCTTGGCATTCTTATTTCTTTGAGGAGGAATTCGAAGGATAATGGAGCCTACAAACCTATTGAGGACAAACACACCAAACAACTAAGGCTATTAAAGAGCTTTAGTCAGAGTAGTTTCTCCCTTGTTAACTATGGTACATAAAACCGGAACTAACAAAACTTAAATTATTTTAATAATTAAAGCCTACTCTAAAACCATATTGCAAACCATATTGCAAGCACTTTTCATGACAAGCTCATAACATTTTCTATATCTTTTACCGAGAACAAAATATCTACTTACCTTTTCACCTCTAGGATTTCTCCCACCTTTTCACACCAGCTTCACTAGCATAGGCATTATTCTCATGTACAATATTGTAGATAACCTCCACCTTAGGTTTTAGTGTCTCTCGTAAAAATACTTCCTCAAATACTTACACGGGGAACATTGAAATAGGAGATGTGTAGTCGTTTATTGAGATATAGCTTCTCCATTGGACCAAATTTTTTTATCCTTTATTACAACTCATGATTTTGAGGTATGAAGAATATTAACACTATGTTCATACTTTCTCCTATGTATTATTGGTTTCTTTTCTATTTTTTTTTCCATCTTTTTTTTCTTCTTTCTTATTAGTTATGGTTGTTTTTCATACATAATGAAATGCATAGATTATGCACTTTAATAGTTACATATGTTTACATAGTTAGATGTTTTCTATTGTGTCACCAATTTTTGTGTTGTTTTCAACTTATGATGGTTTTTTTTCTTACTTTTAGTTCTTCATGCAAAGGATTTTTCTATGGTAGTCTATTTTCCCTTCAATGTTAATATTTTAGCCTAGATACCTAAACTATTTAGAATGTCTAGCAGTTGGGTCTAGTAGTTGGGTAAGGTCCTTTGTCACCTCCCCTTAAGCTTCTACCATTTCTCATTGTCACCTCCTTTAAAGATCTTAACATTTATTCATTTTTTTTTTCTCTAATCAACCATTTTTTTCACTTGTTATTGTTCAGGATTTCTCTTAGCCACCATCTACTTCATTATGGGTCCTTCATGTTACAAATCCATTTGGAATCATCTAATTAGGGGTCCACTGGGTCAAACCTTCCTTAACCTTCTTGATTACTTTGTATCAATTGTACCCTTACTCATGTATGTATGTCTTCACATACATTTTCTAAGGAAAATACCAATAGAATGAGGTTTGGAACATGAGGTTATCTATCAAACCCTATAACATATTTGTTACATATGCAACACCTCTCTAAACAACTAATCAATATTCACTAACATATTGATGTGATCTTCTCTCCTATGTATATCACTCAAGTTGTTTTTGTAAAGGCTCTATGTTTTATTGTTCTTATGTTCTTCAATTTCTCTCGCAAGAAAAATTTCATATTAATGCTAAATATATATGTAACTTTGTTTCTTCTCCTCCACACTTAGCTCCAACACTTTTACAAAGACTCTTATCATTGTTTTGTTTTCTTTTTAAAATTAATGCTAAATATATATGTAACATTGTTTCTTCTGGTCCACACTTACCTCCATCACCTTTACAAAGATTCTTATCATTGTTTTGGTTTCTTCTTTAATTTTTTTTTTTTTTTGTGCTCATATTTTTTATTGGCTTTATCCCCACCAATAATGTGAATGATTAGTCTCCTTCACACCATGGGAAGTTGTATCCCAACTAGGGCAAGGGAGTTGTTATATTGTCTAGTTTTCCCTTGCCAAAAATGTAAATGAGTGGTCTCCTTCACACCATGGGATGTTTTATCCCAACTAGGGCAAGGGAGTTGTTATATTGTGTAGTATTTTAAGCGAATCTTGGGTGACTACAAAACACTTTGATCATTAACTAGGTAAATTAAGAGTGTTTTAGTGCATTGTATTGGACACTGGATTAAAATTTGTTTTCCAACTAGGAGAAGAATTTTGCACAAGCTCATTCAAGGAAATTTATTCACTTTTATTTATTTTTTACCTTAGAGAATTAAGTTGACTAACTTAATTTTGTAAAAAAATAGAAGAGAAAGCTATAGCAAGGAATGCTTTAACAATAAACATATTGCAAAAAAACCTTTCACAATACACCCATTCACTTTCAATCGAAAACAGAAAACAAGTAAACAATTAATTTCTCATTTTAATTCATATAATGAACTATAAAACCCTGATTAAGGGAGTTATAATTTGTCTTTGTATTACTTTTTTTTGTAATTCTCTCCTAAAAAATAAAAATATTTATAATAACATATATTGAATAAATTTTATCTTAATGCTTTATATTTTTATAAACTTATTACATACATGTAAAAAATGCAGAAATTCCAAAACAAAACTATAATATTTTTTTTTACATATATATATATATATTTTTTTAAGCTGGGGGCGGGACTCTCCGATTTACATGTCCATTATGTACCCCTCTACGGGGGAAGGGTAGCCCAAGATTTGAACCCAAGACTTCCGGTTCGGTGAGACTTCATTTCCATGGCCTTTGCCGTTTGAGCTACCCCATGTGGACTTTTTTACATATTATTATCATTAAAAATACTTATATTTATTATAATTAATATTTTAAGTGTATTCGTGGACAACGTGTAAATAAATTGACTTCACTAATTTTTAATATAAATCAATGATTTAATTTTATAAATGAAAATTAAATCAATTTCCTCGAAAGAAATTGGAAATAGAAATTTTAAAACAAAATTACACTAACTCTTTTACATATTTTATAATTTAAAATGGTTTATATTTATTATAATTAATATTTAAGTTTGTGAATAAATTGTAAATAAATTCACTAGGCAAACTTTTAATATAATTCGATGATTTAATTTCACGAAAGAAAATTAATTCAATTTCATACGAAGAAGTTGAGAATGAACGAAACAAAATAAAAATATTTCATCGCCTGCCAACCCAAAATTAGGTAAATTGCTTTTTCATCAACATTAAAACTGACTACTTCTTAAACCTACTCTAGTTAGAATATAATCATATATTTTAATATATTTGGTGGACGAGTCACTCCGTCGCCTTCCATTCGTGAAGAATGGCCGTTGAGACGCGTAAAGAAAGCTACTTTACCGCCTTCCCATGTGTTGTCTAATAAACAAAACGTCCATTTATGGTACAAAAGATTTGCACTCATGTTTAATAAAGTTGTCATTATGATTCTGTGTTCACACATTCCAAAGGCCTTGGGCATTTCGTCACTATCATCAGATAGTGGCCACTGGCCCGTCTCAGGACGAACGTAGTGGTTTAGGTTAACATACCAAAACAAAACATCGACAGCTTCATTTTACCACTGGTCGATCTTGCATGATAAAGTAACCTTACGTACACATAAATTATGCTTCGAAAGGCCGACTTTCTCTGATTTAAAGAATAAATAAATCTACGTTGGCACAAGTTGAGAGCATGACAGACTGCACTGGGATTCTCCTCTATACCATAAGTGGTCCTGGTCACGACAAAAGTTGTTACAGAGTCCATCACGGGCTGCAAGCAGACTGCCTTTATTCATTTATCTTATTCTCTCCAAAACTGTTATCCTGCAAAGGGAGATGAACAGAGGAGGAGTGGCCACTGAGAGATTATATAGAAGTTGTTGGTTGAGAGTCTGTTGGATAGATCAGATCATACATCATGGGTAGATCTCGCAGTTGCTTCGGTGCAAAATCCAATGGTGAGCGTCTCAAAAGCGGGGCTTGGACTCCTAGCGAGGATAAGATTTTGAATGATTGCATTAGAATTCAGGGAGTTGGTCCGTGGAAATCTATTGCAAAGAAATCGGGTGAATATATCTTATAATAATCTTCACAGTCCTTGTATTCTTTGTTTGTGCAAGTTTAATAATGAGCGATCCTGGAATTTCAATATAAATAACTTTGTTTATCATGAGAAGCTAAGTGTAAAAATATATTAAGCTGAAGAAATTGGTTTTGTAGGCCTAAAACGATGTGCCAAGAGTTGTAGATTCCGTTGGTTGAACTATCTTCGTCCAGATATTAAGAGGGGAAATATTTCCGAGGACGAAGAGGAGCTCCTCATCAGATTACATCGTCTTCTTGGTAATCGGTATGTGTCAGCAATAATCTCTCTGGAATAAGTATCTAACAAGTTTTGCTAATTTGGTATAAAGCTCAGTGTATTCAATCAAAAGTTATTACAATGATTTCATAATCCTCATATATATACACATAGAAAGATAGTAAGGTGAAATGAGTATGGAATGTAATGTGATCACATGTGCAGATGGTCATTGATAGCGGGGCGACTTCCTGGTCGATCGGATAATGAAATAAAGAATTACTGGAACACCCACTTGAGAAAGAGGTTACAAATGGGTGAATTAGAACCCAAACTCCATAAGCCCTTCAAGAGAATGGATATGCCTTTTCACTCCAGTAATTATAATGAGAAAGATGTCGAAGGTATATATGATGGCCTGCCTCAAAATACAGCCCTCAAAACAAGGTCCGTGAGATACAGGGAAAAGGAAGTTGTAAACGTAGAGAATCTTGATGGTTATAATTGTGACCATATACCAGATACCGATGATGGTATTCATCCAGAAAAAGAAGAGGACAGGAAAGCAGCAGATGATCATGTCGGTGAAATAGAAGTCTCCAAATCATGGTGCGAATTATTGTTGGAGGATTGTACGGGGGATTATCGGTACGATCGATTGGAGTATGTTCAAGGGCTTCAAACAAACAGAGTTAATTGTCAGTCTCCATCCGTTTCCCCAAGTGGAAGTGAAATATTGGAGGAAAAGCAATCTTCTTCCTCTTGCAATTTACTCGAACAGGAATTCTTGCAGACCGAGAATTTTATTTCGACATACTTTGAAAATTTAGTAGAGTTGGACGAGCTGTACTCTATTCTCGTATAAAATATTATAAGATAATGAAAGAAAAGAGTAGACGGTCGGAGGAGATTAAGAAAAGTTATGTGCACCGCAGGCTGCTGACAGCGAATATGGTTTTTGATTGAAAGGTAGAAGAATATTGTCAACACCGAATCTACTCCGCCAAAAAGGACAAATGTGACTTCTATATATTTTCCAGATGCTTTTATAGCTGTCTGGTGTGTATGCTGCACATGAATCTAGGGCTATCGAGATATTTTATATTTTAGCACGTAATGTCCTGACTATTATGTGGCCTTATAATCTCTGTTCTGCTACCATTCTAGGGCTATTCAGTCATTTTATAGTTTGGCACGTCATTGTCCCCACCGTTTTGTGGCTTTATAATTTCTGTTCTGGTATCATACGTTTATTAAGATGTTTATGTAGCCTATCATCCGTCTAAATTTCTATTAAAATATAACCTTCTCACTTTTCAAATTGATAGGTCAATGGAAGAAGAATGTGGTTAACAATATGGTGTTATCAAAATTATCTGAAATTATGTTAATTAAATCGAACCTTAACCGCTAAATGCTGTTATGAGAATCATGGGAAGCTACGTCAATAATCCACCATTTACTGTAATAGAGGACATAAACGTTATTAAAAAAGCAATTAATATGTATCTCATAAACATTTCATACATGTAATTTATTTTCAGTATAAATAACATTTTAGAATATGTGTGGAAATATTTAATTATTAAATTATTAGTGACGTTAGGTTCAAATAGAGAAAAGTCTATTTGTTATTGAACCTTGATTAGATTTTATTTGGTTTCGGGATTTTATTTTTTAACTTTAATGGGTTACGCAATTAGTTTACTTTGAGATTAGATATTTATTTAATTGAAAATTAGTATCTTTAAAATAATTTATTTTTTTAAAACCACTATTATTATATTTTACAATTATACATTGATGGATACTGATAAGGGTTTCTGTAGGATGCGATGAATGAGGATGGATAAATGTCCGAGATAGTTTGCTAAGTGGATGCTATGGGAATCTTCTAGAAACTTATCCTATGACAATTGCCTCTCTAAAATATCCAAGTGGAACCAAATGCAACAAGTGGATTGACACTAATCAAAACCCCAAAGATGACTCACACCCCTACAAACATTTATAAATGGATCCCTCATCTAGGAGATCAAGAAGCTGGAATATTGTGAATTGCAAGGAAGTGCTGACAGTTTGTGTTTGAGATAAGAGCATTGTATTGTTGTGTGATTTGCTATTTCATGAGGTGAAGAGGGCTTGATGTTGGGAGGATGATGTTGGATCGGACAACTAGGTTGTAATTCTCCCTTCTATTTAATAGAGTTCGTCAAGTTTTCTTCCATATAATTGTGCACTTGTGAATTTTATTATTTGTGAATGCCAATGCATGTTCATTATATATCTGATTTTGTAGTGCTTATGTTACAATAGATCAAGATGCTTTGATGGTTCTTTGTCTTATGTTTCTACAGGTACTCTTCAAGCGGGATAAGTACGGAGAGGAGTTGCGAGCTCTGTCAAGGGGGAGAAAGATCAAGCAAAGGATTAGGTGAAAGTTCCAGGTTATTCCTCTTATCCTTTTCTTATTTATTGTGCATAGAAGAGATCATTGAATTACTTTGAACTCTTGTTTCTAGGGTAGCTACCAAACCTAGAGGGCTAGTTGATCGAAAAGACACTAGTTTTCCAGGAAACACTCCTCCTCATAATATCTCTGACGTTCTTTACATATTCACACCAGATATTTTTTTTACCTTTAAGATTGAATTTAGGTATTCTAGCCTTCACGTTCTATGAGTAATAGTGCAAGATGAAGAACTTATTCATTCCAAGCAACCATGCTTCTACATCATGTGTTTTATTCAATTCCCCATCGAATGTACGTAGCTTTTATTTCTTGAAATCATTCGAAAAATATCCCCTATCACTCTTCCTGTAAGGATGATAATGATGATGACCTTGATACCTGTCAGAACCAGAACTAGAATAGTACCTATGTCCATCACCCCCCTATCCAGTGTATCTAATAACTTGCCATCCTTTCTCATGTCATCTCTATCTGACATGTGCTCACTATGGGGTCCACTACCATAGGACCCATTATTCTTATCTTCCTATCCATAGTTGATCCAAAGTGGTCCCTTTCTCTAAAAATCTGACAAACTCTGAAGAATTACTGCATTGACTTCTGTGTGTTTCTCCTGTGCTGCATGATTCCATAATTATCTACTTTGCAAATCCTTATTTCTTCCTTCAAACTCCTTAGTTTGTCTATTAAGTCAGAAGAGTGCCCAAAACCATGTTTCTCATCTGATTCATAGGGAGAGTATCTGTAGTCTGGCCTCTTTCTAGTAATATTGGATCTCTTCTTCTTGCAAGGTGTATTATATCCCAAAAATGATATCTAATATAATGCACTGTGTAATCCCCCATACTTAAATTCAAAAAGAGTCAAGGGATCTCTACTTGAATGGTTCATGAGGCACAATACTTGCTAAGGTTTTGCAAATGGGGTAGCAAGCTAAGTGGGCTTGATTGTGGGGAAAAACTCCACAGTTAAGCGCGCTTGAGCCAGAGGAGTTCTGGGATGGGTGACCTCTTGGAAGTCCTGGTACCGGGTGCAAGCCCCGGAAGTGATGATTGATGCTATGTGATTCGTTCTCCACATTTCACTAGTTTCAATCCCACTTCTTCACCACTGTGAGCATCACCCGACGCAATGAGTGCTAAGTGAACTATTCAAAAATCATGAGAAATTAGTCAGTTACGACTACCTCTCATGGAAATGGTCATACGTTTGAATGACTTACTTAACGCAGTTGAAATCCCAAAAATGATATCTAATATAATGCACTGTGTAATCCCCCATACTTAAATTCAAAAAGAGTCAAGGGATCTCTACTTGAATGGTTCATGAGGCACAATACTTGCTAAGGTTTTGCAAATGGGGTAGCAACCTAAGTGGGCTTGATTGTGGGGAAAAACTCCACAGTTAAGCGCGCTTGAGCCAGAGGAGTTCTGGGATGGGTGACCTCCTGGGAAGTCCTGGTTACTGGGTGCAAGCCCCGGAAGAGATGATTGATGCTATGTGATTCGTTCTCCACTTTTCACTAGTTTCAATCCCACTTCTTCACCCCTATGAGCATCACCCGATGCAATGAGTGCTAAGTAAATTATTCAAAAATCATGAGAAATTAGTCAGTTACGACTACCTCTCATGGAAATGGTCATACGTGAATGACTTACTTAACGCAGTTGAATCCCAAAATGCTATCTAATATAATGCACTGCGTAAACCCCCATACTTAAATTCAAAAAGAGTCAAGGGATCTCTACTTGAATGGTTCATGAGGCACAATACTTGCTAAGGTTTTGCAAATGGGGTAGCAAGCTAAGTGGGCTTGATTGTGGGAAAAACTCCACAGTTAAGCGCGTTTGAGCCAGAGGAGTTCTGGGATGGGTGACCTCCTGGGAAGTCCTGGTTACCGGGTGCAAGCCCCGGAAGTGATGATTGATGCTATGTGATTCGTTCTCCACATTTCACTAGTTTCAATCCCACTTCTTCACCCCTGTGAGCATCACCCGATGCAATGACTGCTAAGTGAACTATTCAAAAATCATGAGAAATTAGTCAGTTACGACTACCTCTCATGGAAATGGTCATACGTTTGAATGACTTACTTAACGCAGTTGAATTCCAAAATGATATCTAATATAATGCACTGCGTAATCCCCCATACTTAAATTCAAAAAGAGTCAAGGGATCTCTAACTTGAATGGTTCATGAGGCACAATACTTGCTAAGGTTTTGCAAATGGGGTAGCAAGCTAAGTGGGCTTGATTGTGGAAAACATCCACAGTTAAGCGCGCTTGA
>APFE031028503.1:0-15540 GCA_000404065.3 Pinus taeda | reverse complement strand
TGCGCAGATGGTGGCCCTCACTCAAAGGCTCGCGCGAATGCACTAGGCTAAAGTGCTTAAACAACAAGTAGACGCAGCGCAGCACAAAGAATTAGTTTTGAAGGCGCGTGTTCAGCCTTAGATCGAAAAGGCCTTCGTAATCATAGCAACGATTGAAGGCAAGCTCACGCAGATGCAAGGGACAAAGGAATAGATACAGGGGAGCAATTTTGACATCGTGGTCTCGAAACAACGCATATAGGAGATACAACAGGTAGCCGCTCAATGTGTTGTCGACCTTGCAGCCATCCGAGCAGAGTTTGGAGGTCTCCACGCGAAGATCTCTGCACCGACAGAGTGACTCGAGGGCGAGTCACGATGTTTGTGTTGGGGCCTTGTTGGGCATGGGATCCCCCCAAGATAAGTTTTGGGGCTTAAAGCCCAAGTTTTGACTAAGTCCATTGTAAAGACTCTGCGATTTGTGGGCGTGAAGCGCGAAGATGGTAAATGAGTCAGAGGGTTGTCCGCCCTCATTTTTTTAATGTAATGTTGGTTTGAGAGATCTACCCATGGTTCGCAGACCATGGGATTGTATAAATAGAGCGAGGCTCTAAGTGTAAAAGAGATGCCAAGAAAAGAAGGAAAACAATCAATGAAGCAGTGAGTCTAAGTGTAGAGTCGTGTCTTTGGGTCGTAGAGTAGGAGAAAGCTCTGTAGCTGAGTGCACAGAGGCCTAATAGTCCGCAGCTAAGTGCGAGGACCCCTGCAGTTGAGTGTGCAGGGCTGGTCGAGTCTGTAACTGGTCAAAGCATTAATAAAGAGAAGTTTTACAATATTTTCGTGTATCTTTTCTTGATTTATGCATTGAAGTATATTGGGTATGAATTGCAAGTTTACTATTTATTTGTTGCGCGAACTTATATGAATGTGTTGAATAAGTAAATATAATATAAGGTATTTGTTTACGCAAAGATAACTAATTGTTATAAGAAGATAAGTAAGATCTGTGGCGTGACTTGGGGAAATAGTGCAGATCACTGCTCTAGCAGCGTGAAATCCCCATAGCCCCTGGTTAGGGCAACGTGAAGACAAATATAACAAGGCCGCGAAGGCCTCGTAGGCTAGGGAAGTGCGCAAAGGTATTCAGAGTTGGACTAAATCAACCCCTCAGACTTCTCAAGGGTGTAAAAACCTGGTTCCAGCATCCTCCCATACTGCTTCGGGTGAGACCCCAGTCCACACTCCGCGGACTGTTGCCGAAAGGGCTAGTAGTTGAGGTATTTGTTTGGCTAATTAAATCCTAACCTAGGTCAAGCCCCAACAAGCCAACACATTACAAGGTGTATACTTTGTTGTACCAACAAGCTTAATATGAGGCAAAAAAGTCTATGCAACCCTTACTTGTACCCACTCATCCTTGGGAAAGAATTTCCATGCAATTTGTGGGATGTTTACCAACAACCAAGAATGTATATGATGAATTATTTGTGGTAGTTGATAGGTTCAAAATTATGTGCATCCTCACATCCTCTAAAAAGACCATTAAAGGATAAGAAGAAACAAAATTGTTAATACCAACAAGCATCACTTCATGCATATACAATTTATTTCATAGTACATTTTAGACTATGTTGTTGGAGAATGTGGAAAAAGTTGAAGAGTTCTAAAATATTCCAAGCATAAATAGATGGGTAGATAGAAGTAGTCAATAAGACTTTGGTGCAACTTTTGGGGATTTACAATTAGAAGCATGCAAAGACCTAGGAGGAAAATTTGATCCATATACAACATTCTTATAACAAAGCATCCCACACTTTTACTGGTAGGTCCTCCTTTGAAACTTGCCTTGGATATTTTCCACCTTCATCCTTGGATGTTGTATATGGATAACGAGGAGTGATGGAGGATTGCACAATAGATGCATTAATAGAAGATTATAATTTTAAGAAGTTTAGGTTTATCCATTTGCAAGTATAGGAGACACTGAATAAATCACAAGAAAAATATAAATCTTTTCACAATCAACACAAAATAGATAAGTCATTTAGAGTGAAAGTCAGAGTGTGGTTATGATTAAACAAGGAATTGGTGGGAGATAATTCGTATAGACACAATATACCCCAATACATGTGCATTTACTAAGTACAAAATGTGGAGAATCCCAAACTCTATGAACCTTCCATGTCAGATTAGGAGGAGGGGTAGGTCTAGATACTTAAGCAAAGTTGATAAAGGACACAATTTTACAGAAGAGGTCCAAAACTACAATACATGGGCAACATGAACTTTGACATATCAAGTTGAATAAACAACTTCTAGGAAAATCTAAATGGTATTCCAAGAAGAAGGTTGAGGAAAAATTTCCTTACCTCATTTAGTAAATATTTTAGGGATCAAAAACCTCTTTAAATGGGGATGCATGATCTATATTGGATCATTATATTATTTTTCATCTATCTCAATATTTTTAAAGTGGAAAAATTGTAGGAATCAACTTGTAGGGTCATTTTAATGGTGGGTATTGTTTTGGCGAATCAATGTTTGAAACCGTTTGGAGCCATTTTGAGGAATGAATTAATGTTTTCTAGGGTAAAAAAATTCTCACATGTACCATCGGCCCAAGCATTTTTCTACACTAAGAAAGATTTCCAATTGTGCAACAATCACATTAATAAGAGTTTGTATGCAATAGTTATTCTTTTCACAAGTTGACCTACCATATTGACCACCATGGTATGAGTAGATGCCACATTAACCCCCATTACTCATGCATATGGGACTAGCCACATTCACACTTTCAATAAGACTCTAGAACTATAACCCTAGTTGAGGCTTGTAGGAGTGCAATCTTACCCTTAGTTGGCTATTGAGTTATGTTAAATATCAAGTCACCAGGAGGAGTATGGTTTCCAATCTATTTTATGGTATTTTGTTATATAGTCATGTAGAGCAACTAGAAGTGGGAAGTTAGAGAGTAGAACAAAAGGGGTTAAATTTTTGCAGTAGCTTATAGGCGATAGGTCTAACGCCATTGGGAGTACCTCTTCCTTTGTACTTGCATATCTCCACAATAAAGAAAATAGAGCAAAGCAATGCCATCTTCTCGCTGTGTTTTCTTCTGTTAAGATTTTTTAGGAAATTTCATGTCTATTTTGGATGGTGTGTCTTTCTTTTTGTTCCATATTTCTTGCATTTTAGCTAATTTATTCATTTAAGCATGAAAATGGTAAATAAAGAACTTGATATCTAAAGGGAATTATACATTCATAGTAAAGATTTCAATATTTTATCAGATTTATTGTAACTAACTATTAAGATGGAATAACCATGATAACGTACAAATCGCATTAGATGCTAGAAATGTGCTATATTGGAATGCCCAATACATGTGCATGTTTAAAGAAAAAATATCATATATGTAGTCAAGCTTTATTTTTCTTTAAATTAATGGATTTGTATCACCTCCCAATGCAATTAAGGTTATCAAAGAATTTGTTTATAACCAAATGAAAACATATTAGTTCTTCTTATAAGGTGCTTGAGTTATATATAATTTTATGAAATTAATACAAAACAAACATTGATAATTAAAATTACCATAAATTTACATTAACAAATTTAGAAATATCTTTCTATTATAAAACCCATTTTATTAATATTTATTATTAAACACAAGCTAATTAACTTTAATTTAACTAATTTTAAATTATATAATTAGTTTTTAATTTTCTTATTATAATTTTAATCATAACTCTAAAAAAACCATGGTTAAAGCGCTAAAATTGAAATACACTCCACTTGAAAGGGTTTCTCTTTCTTCTCCTATTGCACATGACTATGCTTTAACCATTGTCAAAGGCCTATAGCACATGACTATGCTTTAACCATTGTCAAAGGCCTATAGCACATGACTATGCTTTAACCATGGTCAAAGCCCTAGACAATTCGAGGAGCCTAATTTAAGAATTAAAATTATCCCCAAAAATCTATTAATTAATAATCAATCTTTAATTAAAATATATATGACTAATTGGGTAATCAATGTGTTTGTTTCTCTTTTCCTTAAACACATTCTATACATATTTTGAGTAATTAATGTGTTTGTTTCCATTTTTTTTAAACACATTCTGTGGATATTTTGATTAAAATTTAGTATTTTTAGGACAGAAAAAAAAAAACAAGTTAATAATTCAAGAATGCTTACTCATTATAAACCACCAACTACTAATTCAATTTTCTTTGAGTAATAATTATGTTTTAATTTGCATTCCCATATAATAACCAATAACAATTATTGCATAGCTAATTTAACAACTAAATTATAATAATTTTTCCCATATTATAATAATAATAAAAACATTTATATCAAATCCAAAATAAATACGATTAAAAAAACTTTTACAATTAAATACAATAATTCATTCCATTCAGCGAAAACATGAGAAGTAAAGTGAATCTACAATCATTTATTTGTTAAACTTGGTTTACATCCTTATTTATTCTAATTAAACAAAGCATTCTTATTAACGAATTCATTAGATTAAATTTTTCCAATCACATGTATGTTTTCAATTTAAATGAAGACCGGACTAATTGTTATGCAACTTTTCCTTCTTCTTGGCCTCGTATTAACCTCCCGGATTAAAAAATAAGAAATCAAATAAAGTTAATGAAAGAATAAAAATAAAATCCATAACCTTCCAAGGGCCATCACGTAGGTCTGAAACAATACCGATAGGTGATATTTTTTCCCTTAGAAGTAAGAGGAGAGTGTCGACAATCAATTAAGGGAGAAACTCTGCGAGCATTGCTACAACGAAGAAAGAGATGAAATGAAGAAATATATTGCAGAAGAAAAGGTCAATTTTTTCATATTTTGCATTCTCAATTGTGTAAATTGGTGATCACTATCATGTGGTAATATGTACATTTTTCATTAATTATTAAAATTCTGTGGTTCATTAGATTGGGATTTTATTCATTAATTTTTTTTATAATCACATTATTTATTTTTATGAACCATTTTAATTTTATACCGGATTCAATGTTATATTATTTTTAGTTTACTGAATTTTTTCTTATTTTTATATTATTTAATTTTATTTTAATAGAGCATTTACTACGCCAAAATTAAGATTGAATTGAGATTTTTTAAGTTTTTTTTTATTTGTCCGAATAAGTTTTTATGAGAAAAATAATAATCTATTTATAGTAATGTGAAAAATAATAATCTATTTATACTAATGTGCTATATGAAATGATGCATTGACATAACAAAATAAAAGGCTTAAAATAAAAAGAGTTATCTAGATTGGTTTTTCATTTACAACATTTTTTTTATTGTTTTTCTTTACTCTAAGCTTCCATTCTTTTCACTATTCTCAATTGGACATTTTTTAATTTTAAATTGTCAAATTTGGTCTCTATTCTCCATCCACTGTGGATTAATTTTTTCTCAAATTAATTTGAAATAATAAGTAATTTTTTTTTGCTTTTGATTGTATTTTCGGGTTATCTCATTATATGTTTACTCAAACGCCAAGTGTAGACACCTCTTGGATGAAGAATCAAATTCCATATCCAACGAGTATCCACTATGTATACTTCTGAGTAGACCCACATCGAAAAAAATTTAAAAACCATGAAAAAAACATGTTCAACACATTTTTTCATGTATTTTATTTTATTTTCTATGTGGGCCTACTCAGAATTACGCAGATTGGGTACTCGTTGGATGTGGAATTTGATTCTCCATCCAATGAGTGTCCACAATAAGCGTTTGACTAAACATATAGGGAGATAAGCAAAAATACAATAACAAAGTAGTTTCCTCTCTTTGTCTTTAAAAACTCATAACTATTATTTTATTATTTTAACGATCATTCTATTATTTTCCTTAAGAGGCCCATTTTAGACCTCAAAATTCCCTTAATGCATTTTATTTGATTGGACATGCACACAACTAAATATGTTATCATTAATGTGGTATGCTTTGCACCTCCCAAGGTGCATCCATTGACCTTAACACATTAATGATGCAACCACATGTAGTGTAAATCTTGTTGTGCCTTTCAATTTAAAATATGACCTATGATGGATTAATACTATGTTGCAAGTCTATTTTTTGGCTCTTGTAGGTAAAAGGAAGTTTTAAGGACACTCAATTTGATTCTTAAACAACATATGGTTTCTTTGTCTTTAGATAATTCAATCAAAGATGGTATTGAGGTATAGGTATCAAAACCTTGAATTATGCATTATCAATTTTTAATTCATTTTTCCCTTAAGATTCACTCCACCAAGTTATGAAATTTAACCATATTTTCCATTATCATGTGTCGTAAACTTGACTTGCAGATACTACCTAGCATGGGCCACCTTAGTTAGCACCTTTCCCACCTTTTGATGCCAAAGTTGAGTTTTCACATATGCTTGGGATCCCTCTTAGCTCCACCATGACAGCCTATTTGGAGTTGCATTGTCTCTCTTCACATACAATTTTTTAAACAGAACTTATAGGTTCCAATTTTCATGTTTCGATTTGCATTTTTCATTGCATATTTCACTTGTGATTTTCAAAATATTGTCATTTGTAGTATGTTATCCTTGGCTTACCACCTACTCACTCTTTTGTCTCTATCTTTTTCATATAATCGTTCTACATTGAAAAACCCTATTTGTGGAGGAAACAAGGTTATGAGTGTACACATATTTGCACATTCTTTTTTTGTGTTTTCACATAGGTATGTTTTGTGCAGATGAAATGTAGTTGTATGCTTTGCTACACTCATTTCCTCCACTATATTTTTATCAATATTTTATTCTTTTCGGTATTTATAATATAAAAGATAAAAATATCAAATATTATAAAAAGAAAAAAAGAGAAAATGATTAAGATCTCTATAATGATCATGTATCTAGTAATAGTCTAGTGATGCACCTTTTAAAAAAAAAAAAACTTGTGTCATGTCTATCCTTCACGGATTGAGTATTTGTATTTCCTTAGGAGTTGAAGTTTTATTTTCTATTTTAACACTCCTCCAATCAATTATTCTTCCAATTATTATGGAGAATTTGTCAATGCCTCCACATTATAGATATATATATTACCCTTTGTTGTTAAACACTGCCTATGTCACCAGTTTGTAACACTTATGTTCAAAGGATGTATTTAATCAATGTCAATCATTCCTCAAATTGCTTAAGTGTTGATTTTTTCCTTCTCATTATCAAGTTGTTCCTCATTTCATCAACATAACTAATGGTTTCTTATGTTAGCGTGCAAGGACTCATTATTCCCCTTCTCATTAGTGCTTATTATCCTTTCAACTATAATACAGTACTTTGGGAGATTGACCTAAAGCCATTAGCACTTTAGAACTTACTTTCATCATTGGTAAGTCACCTTATGCTCAGTAGATTACATCTCATCATTGGTCATGGAGTGATTTACACTATGTTTGACAACAAGTCATATAGTCACAGTGTGTGATTCATATTACACCTTGGTTTCCATTTTCATTATTGGTGCAATTCTTCACCTAGGTTAGCAACTTTCATTATTGGTTGTTTCTTAGATGGTATTTTTGTGTGCTACTTTCATCTAGTGTATGGGATAAACATGCAAGGTGTTGTGTTCATTCTAGTTTTTTCCTAGACCTTGAAATCATATAATTTTTGTGATACCTTCTTATATTGTTTCATGGGGTATGCCTTAATTCCCTCCTTCCAATATATCTATTTCTATGAACACTAGTGTGATTGCTATGGGAACATGATTTAAAGTACATCACGAAACCTCGTGGCCTAGAGTCATTAATGATAGGTTCCTTAACTATTGATAATGGGAGTACATCAAATTCCCCTGATTGTTAGATTCTATAGGTCCTTGACATCAATACATCTATTCATACTTGATAAAATGTACTATATACCTTGACATCAATTTTCATTATTGTTGGGTGGTCTCGCATTTATCTATAATATACATAAGTGGCTAGTAAAAAAATGGGTTTACCCATGTTTGACATCTTATCTTCGTTTTTTTGTGACTAGTGGAATCGATAAATAGGACGGTCTTGTCCTTGCATGACACAAGGTTAATTTTGTTTGTTACCACTATAACAATTAGGTATACATGCCTGCTCCTAACGTGGACACATGTAAGTTGGTTTTTGAACCAAGGACCTCACTAATTTTACATAACATGATTTTCCTAATGATTTACACCTTGGGGGCTCATGTTTCATACCATGTCATTTATTCATATGGTTTAGATTTGTATATTTAATAAATTTGAATTGAAGACCTTGGGTTGTAACAGTTTCTCATTTAGTATGCTACTTCTCAAATTGCACATATTAGACTACCTATCTATGTGAAATTGATATTGTTTTGGAGAACTAATTCCTACTTTAACTCAAGTGTTGGTTGCTTTGTTGACATACATTGAGACATAGATTCGCTATTTATTTGCTCATGGCTATGATATGCATTTGACATGGTTCCACTATGTATTTTCCATGGCTAAGATTTTTCATTCTCTATATTCTTCATGGATTTGTATCATACTTGATTTGGTGACCATGCTTCCCTTTTCATCTTAACATAGATATGCCTACCTTTGGGAAGATAGTAATTTGATACGTTGGTTTTGTTTGAATATAATGTTTCGATCTTGTGGTTGTTGGACTTCACGTGGTTACACTTATCTGATTTTTTTGTAATATTATAATTTAATTCAACCACAAACTTCCCTTCTGACCTCATATATTAGACGACATTTACTATCGCATTTATTTGGTAATTAATGACTCCGTAACAAGGATATATCTAGTTTGCTATATTTTTTTCCACTGAAATTAGTTTTAAAATGACTTTTACCTAGTATGAAATATTTTCCTTATGGAAACACACATATCATACACACTTTCTCTTCATGCTAGGTGTGTATGCATTCCAAACATTGGAAAAAATAATAGATCCACATTAATTGCATGTTCCTGAGTGCAATTTACTAGGTTCTTACACTAAAAAACCCTAATTTCTATTTCCAATGAACTTAGATAACTTATTAGAGTATAAATAAGGTTTATGTGTTGGAGAATGGGGAATTGACCATTTTGGTACCTTTATGTTGGAGCATTATATTGAAAATTTAACCTTGGATTTTATGGTTGTTCCCTTCTACACAAACCTTTGTTTCTAGAGTTGACTCTCATGCTCAAATTTAAGATATAAACCCTTATTGGTTTTCCCATTCACATATACTGAGGAGTTGTAATTAAAGTTGAAGTCTATAAGTGGTCTAGGTGAGGAGGAACACAAGCTTTGTTGATGAAGGCATTGGAAGTATATCAAGTATTGCATGCACACACTCACACACGCACGCACGCACACATGAAGAGATCTATTCTCCTCCCCAAAAAATATATTGTAATTCATTTAATTATTAATTACATGATTTAGAAGAAAAATTAATTACTTGATATTAATTAATATTAGTTAGTTACAAGTGTTCTTGTTTTAATATCATTAATACTTTATAATGTAAATGATTTGAGGAATTTCATGTGATGATTTTGTTAGCATATCTCTATAGAAGTTTGAAGCATCCAAGACTTTATCTAAACAATTAAAAATACACCCAAGGGACCAACAAATTAGTCAAAGGTATTATTCCTGTCAAAGGTATTATTCCTTGTCCATTATTTATATCTTTGGCATAATAACTAAATCTTAAAAGTTGAGTAATCAATCTTCTTATTTTCTTTGTCTTAATTTGACCCTAATAAACTAGGGATTGTTCTCTATCAAACCATCCCGGACTTGCCCAAGAAATGGTTTCTTTGTATTTTGTGTGTGTTTTAATTTTTGTGGTCTTCTTTTGTTGGTGTGGGTATGGGTTATTTTATGTTTTGATTTGTTCGTTATATATGTGTGTGTGTTAATTCTTTAATGTATCAATGTGAATGAGAAGCACCATTATTGACACACTCCATTAATGACACACTTAGTCATCCATGGTATCACTAAAGGAGGTGCTACTATTACATGACAATGCACTACATGACTTACAAAAAGAAAGAAATGGGATGGTGGTGTGTTTCTCTAGTAAAGTAGCAACACATATTGTGTTGTACCCTAATTATCCCATGTCCATCAATATGCACATCTTGTTCACTTAGTGTAGTTATCGAAGATGTGTGATACACATTATCATCTGGGAGTATTGAGTATTATCAAATCTATTATGGAATAGAAGGAACAATGAAATATAACAATTCAATAACGGCCAACAAAAAAATGCTCATAATAGAATATAAAGCATTTGTGTTTGTATGTGTTTGATACATTGTATAAAATTTAAAATGAAAAGTTCAATGTGATACATCTTTTTAAACCCTACCATGGTGCCCCATGTATTGTGACACCCCATTGCAAGTATGTATTGAAAGTACAATCAATATTATTTTATAAAATAACTTAACCTACCTTGGTGCACATAGTAGAGTAATACATGGTTGTGATGGTATCTTTCATATATAATATTGGCTAAATTTTTTGAAACTTTTACAACATACCATATAACAATCTACATTAATGTAGTTAATTCTAAGACACATTGAAAATAATTTATTAAAAAAAATGATTAATATTAACATATACACCCATAAAAATATATTTAGTAAAACTTTTATCTAAACTTATTTATTAAAAATATGATATAAGTAAAATAAATTTATTAAAATATTTTATAATTAATATTTATTTATTTTAAATAAATTATCTATTAAATTGAACAAACATTATTTAAATCTAAATTAAAATTGTAAACTTATATCTTAACGTGAAGATTTATATCTACATTAAAATTATAAACTTATATTTTAATCTGAAGATTTATAGTAATTAATTTTTCACAACTATCACATTTATCTTAATATTAATTGAAGTATTTGATTTCAATTTTGTTAAAATTGGTGAAAAGTACATATGTAAACAAATGACAGCTACATAGATAATTGTTATGCAGTGGTCTATAACGCGACTTTTTGAAAGCTTTTCCGGCAGATTTTTCCGGTCAAAATCCGGCAGCAATTCATTGGAATCCAAGTTTGATAGCTAGTTTCTGCACAATCAATGGCTCCCAGGGGTTTTTCAGGGCGCTGAATCCAAATATGCAGTTAAAAAACCTTTTTAACTGCTAAAAATCAAGATTTAACCTCATTTCTTCCGCCGGATTCCGTACCGGGAATTCAAACAGTCGCATTATAGACAATCCAATTGTTATTATCATAATATAGTTATCATATAGCATGAGTTGGATTGTATTAAAGTTGGTTATTATTTTAATTTTGATTGTAAATATAATTATATAGATAAATTAATTAAAAAATATAATTTAAGGTTTAGGAAATAGATTTTGTATTTTTATCCGCTTAAAAAGAAAATTAGTCAATAGAGTAGCCCAACGAAATTGCATTTTGAATCCAGCAAAGTTACGAGATTCCGACTTTTGGGGGACCTATTTGTCTTTTATATTATTTTATAAGAGGTTCTTCCCATGACACTTCAACATTATCCTTCAAGGGTTTTTGAGTTAATGAATATCTAAATTTAGTTTTTCTTTTCATTTATTATTTTAAAGGATTGGAAACTCCCACTACATAATTTCATAGCAAAAATGTTAATATTTTGCCAAAATTCAGATTTTATAAAAAATTACAACTTTTTCCACCATTCAAATCAATATCAAGTTCCTGCATGAATGAGAAAACAATATAGGACATGGTCCTGGTAATAACTCAAGTATTTCACAATGTAAATTGCTTCTGGACCTCAAAACCAGGGATGGGAAGAAACCAAGGAGTGAGCAATGGTGCCATACGTTGAGCTCATATGCGCTGCACTGCAATTTCGAGTTTCAACACCAATACTTTCAAACACACCCTGAGGTTGAGTGTTTAATGTGTATTGTAATCTTTGGAGGTTGTGACTCAGCTCCATGGCCTCTGATCTCAACAGGGAATTCTCTTCTGTTATATGAGCATAATGCTGTGAAATAATATTGAGTTTCTTCAATATCTCCCCATTCTCTGCCCTCAAATGATCCATCTCAGCCCTCAGCTGGTCCAAATGATGTTGTTTCCGGAGCCTAGACCTCCTTGCGGATTCTCTGTTAGACAACATCCTTCTCTGCTTCCTCTCCTCTCTAACTGGCTGCTCCTCTGCTTTGTTAGAGGCTGAATGCCTCCAGAAGTGTGAGGTGGCCTCTCCATTGGCCCCAGGAGAATGCAATGAATCCTGAGTTGGGTACCCCTCGTTCACCGACACAGGCACTGATCCCTCAGTGGGCACTTCAGATATAGATCCAGGAGTATTCAGATTGGCAGAAAATGACATATTTCCATATTGGGTACGCCCCATATCATATATTTCTCTGCTAAATTGTGCTGGACTGATTGGCATTACCGAGTTGTTGTAAAGGTCCATTTCATTTGAAGGAGAAACAAGCATCTGATTTGACTGCAAGTCTGAGAAAAAGGGAAAACCAGGTACAAATGTTTCAGATCCTGGCTTCATAATCACTCCCTCTGCTCCAAAAATTGAAAAATCTGCCACGGTCACTGTTTCTGACTCCATCACTGCTCCTTCGTTGCCTCTGATGAGTCAATTTGGATAGGAAATGGCACCATATACCCAAATCACCAGGGAAGGTATGAAGATCTGAAATAATTGCACAGAAAGTTTGGGAATTTTCAAGGAAGACAAAGTATAGCAATAGGCAGCCACAATGATGAGAAAAGAATTGTGCCACAGACGCTGGTGGATAAAAGTTTGAAGTGAAATTGAATTGAGCAGGGCATATCTATTTATGGCTGCCCAGTGTGAATGTGGTCGCCGTGTAAAAGAACGGAAGACCAAGGAATAGGTAGAGGGAAAGCGAAAATTGAAACTGGGGTCGTAGAATGAGCCGCCTTTTCCTTTTTTTGATGGGCGCAGCCGCGAATCTCTCCCACACATGTAGAAAAGTAAAAGCTTGTTTTTATAAGTTATTGGGTGAGTGGTAGAAACACGTCTCCCCAGCGAGAAGGAATGCAGAAGATAAAAGGCCATTTTCATTTCGTAGGTGGTGTTTGCGCGTGGTGAGGATGTGACAGAAGCGGCAAATGCCCAATAAACATTAAGAGCGTGGGGGAATGCACCAACCCAGCCGCCTCTTTTAATGTGATCACATTATATGAACCAGATCAATTGGGAATTTATAGTCTTGTACACGTTTATATTGATTTCCCAAGTGTGGTTCTCAGATAACAATTAATAACCACTACCTCCACTATTAGTGTGTGCAGATAAGAAATTAATAATCACTACAGTTATTACTAATTTTATAACTTACTTATAATAAAAAATAAATCTATTTTAATTTTAGATCTATCAACATGTTTAAAAAATCAAAATTTCTTAATTACAAACATTCTTTTGTTGAGTGCAAAACCTTAAAAAAAATTTTGCACCTTTAAAAAATACTTTTGTTAAAATTAATTAAATTAAAATTAAAATTAAATTAATCTTAGATATATATTAATTTATAATTTTATTTTTTATCTTTATTTGAAACAAATTAAACTATTTATATTAAATTACAAATATATCTTCTATAAATAAACAATTTTTAAAAATTATATAATTAATTTTAAATTTTAATCTAGTTTTAAATTTTATAATTATCCATGTAAATGACAAAATGTCAGCATTCCTTTATAATCACCTAATTGAAAACATACCTATTATTCTTTTTCATATAGCCAATCTGATGCACATATCATTTGCGTACCGTTCTCCTAATACATAGTCATTGTCACCTTCCCTTGATAACCAAAGAGTTGTAAGGATGTATCTTCGCATTGGTTTAGTAACCACCAATCTCAGCCCTTTACTTCGTTGATCAAACTTTTTTGTTTATTGACCCGTGTCTAGTCAGCATGTTAATTTGTATTTGTATTGATTTCATATTAATTTATTCATTTTTCACAAATATTTCAAACTTTTCTATCAATATATATTATTTTTTATTCTGTTAAAATAAAAAATATTTTATTATTATATATTGTAATTCCGTTTGACGTTAAAATATTTTGATTCTGAGTTAATTTAATTCGTAAATTTTTAAAAAATATTTTAAAATTTATTAAAGTTATGCTAATTATATATTATATATATTATATATAAATATATATATTTTTATGGAAATTAAAAATTTATTTGATTTTTTTAAATTTTTACTTTTGTATTGGTGATTGGCTAATACCGCATTATCCGGTATATTTCATTCATTACCCTTTTATTCATACCCTCTCACTTACTGTCGGTGAAGATACGTTACGCCTTACCCTATTGCTCTGGGCTGGCCTTACCTAAAGCCCCCTCAAAGCCTGACTAGCTCTGTGTGATATACTTACCTTCAGGTAATGACTAATTTTATGTCATTTAAAATCAAATTTTCAGAACTAAAAATTGTTTAAAAAAAAACTCTAATTGAGTGTCTTCGTAAATTAATTATCTAAAAATATTCCAAATTTATGACTTTTTCCATAATTAAATTTTCTTTTTTTTCAAAAAATATAGTTTCCATTATGTTTCGGCCTTTTTTTATTGTCGTTCAAAATTTCTTTCATGAGATTTTCAAAAAGGCACACTTTACAGAATTCATCTCAATAATCCCCGCTCTCTCATTCCGACAAGACTTGTTGAGGTTGGGAACTGGAGAATACCATAATAGACAACTTACAAGCATTATTTCCAAAAGGCTTTCTAGCCTTAGCATAATTGAAGTAGACAAAAAGAAAACCATAATTGACGACAGCATATCAAGGAGCGGGGTGAGGGGGATGTACAGGGGGAGTTGCAAAGAAACCAACTCGATCATGCATATGGAAATCGATATGTTCCACCCTCGCTTCCAAGCTACGAAGGTGGTTATTGGTGCAGTGGTGGTTGCGTCAGAGGCTTTCCAACTGCTCCAAAATTTCATTTTGGCTATATTGAATGTCATTGAAGTAGGCCATAATTTCGTTTCGGTCTTCATACATGTGGTCCTTGAGAATATCCATATTAATTTGTATGCATTAGAGTTGTCCAGCCATAGATTCCATGGTGGCAGGAGCTACTACATGACCAGACGAACGGGTTGGAGAAAGATCTTTGGCATCCTCAATGCCCTGGCTAACCGAATTGGTATATGACGTGCTATGATTGGGCTCAGGACACCCTCCCTGAACTTACTGCCCTCCCCTGCAGCGAGGGAAACCTCATTGGCGGGGCATTGAGAAAAGGGTCGAGCTTATCTGCTAGCAAATGCAAGCCCCCAAGAGAGAAGCAATGAAACACCCACAATGCACAAACAATTATGGAAGCCAAGAAACCGCAGAAGCTGAAAAGACCGCACCGGAGCACCAACCACCTGCCCTTTGAGACAAGAAAAACAATCCGTCATCCAGACCGAAAGGTCGGGAAATGAAGACCACGCTCACCACCCAAAACACCCACCAACACAAA